>JACJUY010001294.1:76941-98512 GCA_014220935.1 Platorchestia sp. MABIK
GTGGAGGGAACTGGAGCGGGGCTGCGAGGTATGCGCAGAAAGTAAGAAAATGTAACAAATAAAATAATGTAGGCAGGATGGAAAAAAGTTCACTTATATAATATATCACTTACTGTGACTGTAATGTTAAGAACGCCCTACGGTAGAATAACAAAGAAATATTTCCTGTCGTTAGTAAAAAAAAATTATTTAACGTAGTTCAATCCTGAGTTACGTGAAAAGTGCTAAATATAGTTCGACCTACAAATTAACTTTGTTCTAAGGAAAATTTCTTCATTTTTTATAACTGAGTTTTTCACGAAGGTCTGCACAGCTGCATTGTATATAATTATTGCACACACACACACACACACACACACACACACTCTAAGGGTAACCCAAAAGTGCGTACTGCATGCTGTTAGAAATTATTTTACCATTCTCGTCCCTGTAATTTTATTAGGGAGCTTCTTGTGGAAAAAATGCAGAACCGAACGACAAACATTCTCCAATTTGGCTCCTTACGTAGCGCTGGGTAGCAGCTAAGTTCAGAGTGCGTGCTAATCGTATTACTTATAAACATCATTACTTAAGAAGGTGTTATTACTTCTGAAAATATTATTACTTAAGAAAATATTATTACTTGAGAAAATATTATTACTTAAGAAAATGAAATTACTTCCGAAAATATTTTTACTTAGAAATTGTTATTACCTAGAAAATATTATTATGCAAGAAAATATTATCGCTTAAAAGAAATATTGTTACTTAATTATGAAAAAGAGGTTTAGATGCCTATCTTTTCAACAATACGATAGAATTACACGAATGAAATGAGGGTTTGAATTCCATTAGAGGTTAGTAAAATAGATTAAGTCATTCATGCATGAAAACAAACGACAACTTGCATACTAATTGGTTTTCGGACCGTAATATGAAAATGGAACTCTAATTCAATCCCTCAGAGCAAAAGCCAACAGTTCTAAAGGAACCTGAACCCTGAGTCGCATTGTTCAGCGCTCATAAATCTGAACCTTGAGTCGCATTGTTCAGCGCTCATAAATCTGAACCTTGAGTCGCATTGTTCAGCGCTCATAAATCTGAACCCTGAGTCGCATTGTTCAGCGCTCATAAATCTGAACCTTGAGTCGCATTGTTCAGCGCTCATAAATCTGAACCCTGAGTCGCATTGTTCAGCGCTCATAAATTTAAGCAAATGAGTCAAGTGTTTATTACGATATTTAAAAGAGCTCCATTTACTGCGCTGTTTATCACTGCCAATAATAAAGAAATTATTGGACAGACAATTGACTACGATAGCAAACTCGTTGCAGAACACACGTATGGAGAATACGGTCGATTAAATTCGTCTAAAATATAAAATAATTTATTTTTTCAGTAAATCAAAGCGTATGAACCGTTATTAACTATTAAAAACTAATATCCACTCATCAAAATTAGCACATCTCTACGTTGTCATGGTTAGATCAAATAAAAATACACTGAGTTCATTGGTCGCCATCCCATGTGTATGTCCTGCGCTCAGATGACGTCACTCTGTCACAGCAAATTTACCTCTCTAATAAATACTGAAGTGCCTAAAAATATCTCCCTGAAATCAAATTTACCTCACTTTATAAATACTGAAGTGTTTAAAAATGTCTCCCTGTTGCTTTTTTCATTTGAGCTTCATTACTGGAGAATTGGAGGCCCTCCCTTGTCATTTACTGGCCTAGCAATGCAACGACACTAAATTTCTGATCATAGTCTGAAAACTCACGTAGACGAAGAAAAAATTAGCGAAGATCAATTCGACAAATGCATGATAATATTCAATAACATCTTTTTGCAAACTAGGTGTTCTTGGATACAAACTTCTCGGAAATGGGCCAATTTTTTCACAAATAATTGATATTGATGGTAATGGGTCTGATTCAAAAATTTCTCTTTGGCTTAATGATTTTTTGACCACTACAGTAAAATTAAAAAAATTCTAAACCAAAGATAAAATCTGTTTCTTTTCCAACACATTTATCGAGTTAGGCTTCATTCCCTTCGTAAGTTTTACTCTCAAAATGACAAAGGCAGTGGGAGGAGGCGGAATTTTTTTCCCCAAGGAATTAGTTTGGAAATGAATTTTACTACTCTGTCATCCTTTTTTCGTGTTGTGGGACACATCAGTCTATTGCCTCGTCAATGAATTTCTCTTGTGTGAAGGAAAAATTGCAGTGCTTACTAGACAACGTCCTTATGTCGTCATTAATTTACCATATGTCGTCATATATTTTTTAGCCATTTTGACAATCTGGAATTGAAACCCATCGCAACGTATACACAAGAATATTATGTTCGCACTCTTCATTTGTATACTTCATGTGTAAAAAATTACTTGCTTTAATTTTCCTACAGTTCAGTACAGATGTAAAATAAACACGTTCAAAGTACCGAAATGAAAAAAACAGGATGTAAAAAAATAATGCACAAACTCAGGAATATGTAATCAAAATCTACCTCATTATTACATATTAATGTAATCTCTGCGACACTCTATTAGAATCTAGGCTTTGGCATACACAATTATTTTCAATTTACTTCAAAGTAAAATTTCCACGTGTGTCTCTGGCTTGTCTAGCAGCGGAGATATGAGCGTAACTTCAAAGGTCTCAATTTCATTCCATTCCCATTGAGTTGCTTGCGGTAAAATTCGATGTACAAACAATGAATCGAAGCCCCGACCTGTATTTTAGAGACGCCCAGATCCGCACGGCTTCACCCATGCAAGCCCCTCACACAAAGCTACCCAATTGAAAGCGACAGAAAGAACTCGTTGAAAAAAGTCAGTTATTCGCTCTATTTTTGGCCCACGAACACCGCAATCCCTAATGGGCTTGTTGTTTTTCCTCTAAAATTCGATAAAACGGCACCGGAGTTCATATTTCGTGCTCTAGAATTACAATAGTTCGAATTCCAACACGTGCTCCGTAGGCTGACAGGAATGTTCCGGAACGGCAAGTGGGATTCTTTAGTGTGTAAGTCGACGGTAGGTTCACTGCAGAAGTTTCCAGTTTTGTTCAAAACTGGCGAGTGAAACCGTGATTTTGATTTGATGGAATTGGCAGTGTATGAATAGTAGGTACGCTGAGGTTGTGTCCGAGTTGGCTGGAAATAAAGCTCTGTTTTTTACATGTCGTTGAATTCATAGGTACTTCCCGCTTATGCTTTTGGTTGGAAAATAAAAAGTAGTTTTCTTAGACGAGTGAGTTGGTGGTAGCCGAAGCACAAGAGCTCTCAGGTTACATTATAAAATGATATTTCAGCTACTATTGATTTAAAACACAATCAATTGCAAAAAACTTAGATAATATACTATTTCAGATAAACAAAATTTAGAAAAAATTAACTCACCAACATCAATATTCACCATCCCAGAGAGGACATTCATAATATGTTGACGATTAGGTTTTCAAAGCTCTAAAATGTTAGAATAATTTTGTTATGATACATATAAGTATATATATGTATGCCAGCAAAAGCGCGCGAAATAACAGCCGAGCGCGGCTGCGGACCGAGAGAGGGTATAGGTATGTGCCTTACCTCAGGAGAAGGGAGGAGTACGAATAGGGGCTAGGAGCTGTATTGAAAGCTTGTGCGTAAAACTGCATACATAGTAAGACGAGGACTAAACAGATGCGTAGCATAGAAAAATAGAGTGTTGAATTTCATTCTCTTCGAGTAAAGGAAACAAGGGACTTTGGGGTTCTAAAAAGTTTTTGAGAGGGCTGAGTGTAGTAATACTAGATCGGAGCGAGGGGACACGTCAACAAAGGGGTGACGCTCAAGAACGAGCCAATGGGAGAAGCTGTAATTTCGCGGGGTCTCCACACAGCCATGCGCGTCAGGCATGGGTTGACCTATATAAGGATAGCGAAGTTTGAGCCGGTTTTATTTGCTTGGTGCCGTGAAAGATGTAGGTCCAGAGAGCTGCAGAGGGGAGGTGGGCAAGTCTTTGTGTGTTAGGAAGAAGTGATAGGATTTTGAATCGATCAGAATAATAATTTTTGTTCTTAGACGATTAGTACAGGCAGCAATCAGAAATTGTGTTACAGCCTTAAGCAAGTGCAATGTTTTTGTTTTTGTCATTTTGTTCTCAAGCAGGGGTTTTGTTTTTTTTAGTATGGGTCAGTCAGCAATCTTTGAGATTATATTCAATTTTTGTTCTCAAGCGGGGCGCTGTGACTTTATTTTCGAACATCCAATCAATCAGAATACCAATTCGTTCTTTGTGTTTTTTTCGATATCAAATCAATCACTTTGCCTTTTTAATCAAGTGGTGTTCGCAAACCAAATCAGTCTTGAGTTTCATTTTTAATGTGGGTTAAAATAATCATTTAACTATTTCTCAGATGGAATTCATGTTAAAGGGAAGTCTTTAGGCTAACGCACAGTAAATTAAAGAATAGTGAGAGCGTTGTTGAACAATCTATACTATAGTGTGGGAATCTCGTGAAATTTTTAAAGGGTTTATTAGCCATCAATTATAGGGGATGAAGGCCTAAGGGAGCAAATAATGTAGAATACGCCATAACGTACGCCATTGTTCTCAGGGTTGGGTGGCTCAACGAAACGCAGCTTGAGGCTGCCTTGCACTGCCTACAAGATGGTGCAGATCGAACTGAGGCCGCATTGCCTGGCCGTCTACCCAGCTACATCAGGGAAGGAAAAAAGGCGGCTGAGCGTAAGGTTTACAGGCGCTGAGAGATACTTGCAATTCCATACTTTGGGCTTATTCGCGCTTGCCAACGTTGCCTGGATGTGCGTAGGATGTGTTCCTAGCTACAGTGCCTAGGTTGCGTTGTGTTGCAAAGTGGCGCGCAAGTGTTTCCGCTAGGATTGGTTTCATGAATCTTTTGTGTTTGTTTAGGATGCTTCAGGCCATTCTCGTGTTCATATGCTTCGTTAAAATAAATTAATCACAAGTGCTTAAGTAGTTGTTTTATTTCCCGTGTTGACCTGAGGTACTGGAGTGGGTGAGCAGATCGGTAGCTACTTTGTCTCTATTTTCCAACCTGTTCTATCATTTCTCCTTCTGTGTTTCTTCCGCTCTGAATTTTCCGTTTCCTCTCTCACTATGAGGTTGAAATCCCTCACAACGAATGCGGGGGGAAGGGGAAGGCGCCTGACGCCACCCCATCCCCCTTCGTACCGTGACAATTTCACCATTCAAGAACTGGGATATATTTATCTCAATGATGAGTGCTCAATTGTTACTGATGGATTTAAATGTTAATGAAAAAAATGCTTCTCCCAATTCGGTGTCCGGCGCACACGCAATCAAAACTGCAATTCAAACATGATTGGCAGCCCAAATTTCACTCGCGGAATTGACTGCTGATATTTGAAGTCCATCAATGTAGTCGGAGTAAAAGTTCATACTACATGAAATGAAAGCCAATTCATCTTCATTTGTTGGGCTTCAGTGATGTAGCTCATGCAATTCGGCTAAAGACATTAATACAGAGAGTGAAATTATGACGGTCGTTGTGCAAGTGAAGCAGAAGATTGGATAGCGAAGCACTGGATTTATGTTTTTTTGTGTATCTTTCAACGCAAATGAAATAATTTTCATCTGATGAATGATGATGTATGCTCTCAATAAATTACATCTTCCAAGATTGAATGTTGATATACGCTTGACTCTGAAACTTCTTTGATTTTATTCCAGAGGACCTCAATTTTGATTAGGTTAAATGACACTCGTTAACAGAATAAAAAAAGAACGCTCAGAAAAGAGAGTATTTACACCACCGACGCATTATTTCATGACATTTTAAGGTTAAACTTTACTCTCTTGACACACAGCACCTCGAATTAGAGGTCTAAGTTCGAGCATTTGTGACCAACCACAAGCTCGCTTACGGCATTCTATAGGGGCAATTATCGACAGCCCTGACAGCCAGAGAGCTGACTAGTGGGTTTGTCTGAAGCAATTAAACTCGAGTCTGCGGTGAGGTTTCGGGGTCGTTTGCGCAGAACTTCTTTGATCGTCTCAGCTGCTTTCGAAGGCATAGCAATGGACTTCCAGCACGGCTTTCGCAGGTTGATGGGCGAGTGAACTTTGTGATCAATCGTCGAAACATATTTATTGATCTCTCCGATGTTACAACCGTGCTGTAGGAATGGCCTCCTAGTGTCTATGCCGATAGGAGGATGGGAATGGAGTATAGTCTTATATATCTTTTTACACATCGAGTATCAACACACAAAAGAAAATTCATCACATGAGCAGTAAATTCAGAAATTTTTACATACGACACACACCTTCTGATTGTTTTGGAACAATTGTACTACTATTCAATGAAGAAAAAATAAGACAATGTTCTAAAACCCAAATTTCAGTTGCAAAAATGCAACCTAAAAAGAAAAATTGGCCAAAAATTGAATTATTTGTGGTTTATCTTCCACAAAATCCATGAGGTGCTTTATTTATTTAATTTCTTATACTTAAACAATGAATTTATGAATGAAATCAAGGCTTGTGTGATTTTGTGCGTCCTGTTTAGCGTAGTCTCAACTTTTCCGACAACTAAACTTACTACTTAGAGGCATATTTCATATTCTTGAAGGTATATTAAATATTAGATTAATTTTACGGCAACTTAACCACACTCCACAAAGAAGATTTCAGAAGATTTAAATTGATATATATACACATATATCAATATGTTAAATTATATATATTGGCGCACCTCGTCTGAGAAAAAAATTAACTTCCAGCTTCGACGTGCATTTAAAAGAACATCTTCAAGTTTTATTGTCACCTGTGCAGTGTCTCGTAATACAAACATCATCACAGCACCAAGAGTAACATTACCCTGCAATGATACTTTACTTAAATTTCTACTTTAACTCCCCGCAACTTCATTACAGTGCATCTTACTTACAATCGCATCGTAAAAATTAAAATACCCCGAAAAAATAGCAGCACGGGAGGTGCTCGTTCAGATAGTGTGATGAACACGGAAAAAGATTTCAACTGCAGGTCCGCCGTATCTTACCTACAGTAGCTTTATAAAGATTAAAGCAGCCCTAGAAAATATGACCACTAGAGGTGTTCGTTGCGATGGTGTAATGAACACGGGAAAACGATCTTAGCTTTCGTGTCGCCGTATCTTATCTACCCTAGCATTATAAAAATTAAAGTAACCCTGGAAAATACGAGCAAGCGAGGCGCAGGTTACGAAGGTGTGACGAACACGGGAAAGGATTTTAACTTGCGTGCCTCCGTATCTTACCTACAGCAGCAACGTAAAATTAAAGTAACCCTAGAAAATACGAGCATGTGAGGTGCAGGATACGAAGGTGTGTGTAATGAACAAGTCTTCTCAGTTGCGTCGGGCAGGGAAGGGATGAAGCTAGCCAGAAATAATGCAGCCTTGGTGTCAGCGTCCGTAGCGCTTAAATAATTCACCGGCCGGCTCTCGGCCCAGCTTAAACGTTCATTAAGCTGATGGAAAGGCACTACCAATTCACCAAGGTTCACGGATTCTATCGATTTCATCCGACCGTCTCTTAGAGTCTCTGAATTTCACGAGGCTGCTGTACACGAGAATCTCTGAGTCTTACAAGAGATCTTCCGTTTTCTTGAATTTGCTCCGATGTTCTGACCAAATTAAGGGGAAAATTATTGAGTCTTTCGGAATCTAGAAATCTTGCCAGCTTCTACTTAAAAATTTATAAAGCCCGAGTGACATTCACGGGTGTGGCGTGTTTTTGAACAGTTTATTTTTCCGAAAGAGTTAGTTTTTTGATGAAAAGTTTACATTCAAAGATATGTTTGTTTTTCTTTTGATTTTAGTGAACAAGAGATTGTTGTTCTCTAAGGGCTGTTTTATTCTTTTCAATGATGTCCTCCGGACGTATAAATCTTCTCGTCAAATCACACTTTTTGGTCTATAGCGGTCTCATATTTATGTTTATGTATTATACAGATGTCCCAAAAAAGCACGAACCGAGTGTTTATTTTCCCGTATCAGTAATACCATCATAAATATACCCGTATCAGTAATACCATCATAAGAATACCCGTATCAGTAATACCATCACAATAATACCCGTATCAGTAATACCATCATATGAATACCCGTATCAGTAATACCATCATAAGAATACCCGTATCAGTAATACCATCACAAGAATACCCGTCTCAGTAATACCATCATAAGAATACCCGTATCAGTAATTCCATCATAAGAATACCCGAATCATTAATACCATCATAAGAATACCCGTATCAGTAATACCATCATAATCTTGTTTGAAATTAAAAGCTTATGATATTCTTATGAAGGTATTACTGATACGTGAAAATAAATACTCGGTTCGGGTTTTTGTGGGACATACTGTACAGTTAGCTATCATGGCATCAGGTGTAAATACCGCGGTCATGACTGTGTGTAGGCAAAGCACGTCATTGGAAGAAAATGCTGACGGAAAATTTATTGAAGAAAAAGGTGAGCGCTTCAACAGCGCATCAGTCAACAAATTATGGAACTACCTTTAAACCTTCGAATGGTACTCCTCGTGGGTGAATTGCATCATCCACAAATTCACTAGGGATAAATCACCCCGGATTAAGGTTCTAGGGTTAATTAAGCGAGCCTAACATCGTCATGTATTGAAAAAGTTTCAGGACATTTTACCTCGAATGTAGGTAACACAGATTTTAAAGAAAGCTATGAATTGGTCACTGAACTTTCAATTGAAAATCTAAATTGTTTATTTTTCCATTTCTCTGGTCACTTCTCCTCAATGTCTCAGTAACGGATAACTCAATTTTTCAATTTCTCTAAAGTTGAATTTGTATCAACATTACTCTATTCCTCCGTTATCCAATACTCAATTTTTTATAAATTGTCAATCAACATTACTCTACTCCCCAGTCATTCAATCCTCATTTTCTCAGTTACTTCATTCTTCAATTCTACAATAACTCAAAATTCAGTCTCTCAATTATGCTAGTGTTCAATAGTTTAGTATCTTCATTGTTCAATTCTTAAATTACTCACTATTGAATAATTTCAAAGGGAAGTTCTTCATTTCAAACGACTTCGAGCCTTTCTTTGACTTCTTAATTTCTTAACTTAAAATATACAGTGCATGCTTCACTACTTCGAAACATTCGTTCATTACTTAATATCTTAATTTCAAGGTTAGACACTTCACTACACATAACTTAGAAACATTCGTTCACTACTCAATTTCTTAATTTCAATTTTCACTACGCACGACTTTGAAACATTCGGTTTCTTTTTTTATTCGGTCGACGATGAAAAAACAAATTTTCTGCCACGTGGCAGAATTCAGGTCGTTCAGAGCGCCCTGAGCAGCAGCAAGATCCTGCTCCGAGCGCTGGCTCTCACGCGGTCTTTGTTCTTGACTCGCACTTCAAAACAAGAAATCCGTCGCACGGGACTGCGAAAATTTCCATCTTCGCCTGCAACCCCACAAAAATCGTTCCGTGAGAGCAGCCACAAAACTTGCACCTCGTTCAATTACACGCGAATGGCCCGTGCGGGAATTGGAGCACGCTTAATCAGAAGTATGTTTCGTCCGCACGATATTACGCGGGTGGGATATTCCGTGTGTAGGATATTACGCGTGTAGGATATTACGCTGGCGTGATATTCCGTGTGTAGGATATTATGCGTGTGGGATATTACGCGTGTAGGACATTACGTCCGTAGGATATTACGTGCATGTGGGTATTCCTTGCTTAGGATATTCTGTGCATTGGATATTCCGTGCAAAGGATATTCCGCACATGGGATATCCCTTGCGTAGGATATTCCGTTCATTGGATTTCCTGCGCAAATGATACCCTTTACACAAATGATATCCTCGCGTAGAATACTCCATGCGTAAGTTAATCTGACAGCAAAATTCGAGCCGAGTAATGCAGTGCTGAGTGGAGCCTCCTCAGCCAGTTCTTAAATAGCCCCCACGGAGTGCGTCGTCATGTTAGTGTTGGAATTTGAAGTGTTTTGGACGCAATCGAAGCGCATCTGATGGTGCATTTGGAGCAAAATGTGACGTTCATTGGCATCGCCAGGATGAGTTTAGTAAATAAACAAGGTGTTTGCGCTTTTATTTTGTTTTCTTGGTTTTATGACTAAAAATATCTGAAATAACACCTTGAGAAGCAAATTAAATTGAACAGCCTGCAAAAATATGACATTGCAGCATAATATCTTCCACTCAATGTCGCGAAATTCATAAGAATCAAAGGTTAATTAAAATGTCTCACTGATCTTCGTTATTTTTAAATTTCATTTTAATCTCATTTTAATCCTGAATATTCTTTATACGCTCTAAATAGAATCAAGGTGAACTCAGACAGCAACGAAAATTGTACTTGCACTCAGAATCAATTGTTGCAATGGCGTAGCCTGCTTCAGGTAGAAGTGCCTTTAAAATATCCCTGAAATTTCGAAAGAAGTTAAAAAACCTGAGGCATTAATGACCTTGGGTATAAAACCTTAGGACTTCCGGGGTATATACACAGGACCTCAGGGGTATAAATACAGGACCTCAGAGGTGTAAATACAGAACCTCATGGGTATAAATACAGGACCTCAGATGTATAAATACAAGACCTCAGGGGCTCAGAGGTATAAACACAAGACCTCAGGAACATAAACACAGGACCTCATGGGTATAAATACTGGACCTAAGGTGTATAAATACAGTATGGGTGTGGAAGCATGACACCGTCGCAGATCGTTGAGTTGACTAGAATGAAACAGATATTTCGCTCAGGAAATGACCAGAGTTGAAGCACAGAAGTAATATAAATAATGTAAAAGCAAGGCGTAATTAATGTGTGTGATTATGCAAATTGAAGCGACAGAAGATTTGAATTATTGATGTTGTTCAGCGTGGCTCAATTTTCGGTCGCATCGCGATCCTACGTCACTGCGCTGCGCTGCACTTGCGCTGGGACTATAAAAGTATATATTTAAAAAAAGTTGAGTAACGAGAAAATGCTTCGAAGTTTTGTGACCAACTGCTTTAAATCTAATTAAAACTTTATCGTTTCTTATTCACCTCAGACAAAAGGATATATGAAGGAACTAATTTTTCTCCCTTGTATAGTTCTGTACGCCTCGAGGTTCCTCACGTCCAAAATTTCTCCACTTTCAGAATTTTTCCACTCTCACAATTTTTCCGCTCACTATTTTTCCACTCATAATTTTTATGTTTCCACAGCTAACAAGCTTATAAATTTGTTCACATTCAGAACTTATTCACTTCTACCCTTTCTTCACTGACAGAATTTCCCATCTTTACAATTTTTACATTTGCAGAATTTTATCATTTCCAAAAATATCCATTTTCAGGTTTTTTGAATTGCCACAGATTCCTTACCTCCAGGGTTTCCTAACGTCGAAACTATTTCTATTTCCGGATTTTTCTATACACTATACAATGTTTCTCCATTTACACAAATTCCATAATTCCAGAGTTCCTTCACTTCTATGAAGCTGCACATCTCCGCTCCCAAAATTTCTTCATCACATGATTTCATCTCTCAAAACGCACCACTTCTAACCTTTGCATCCCTTGAATTTCTCCACTCAAAAGGTTAATCAATTCCCAGGGTAGAATTTTTAACAAGCAGAGTTTCCTTTGAGCAGAGCACGAGCAGAGTTCCCTATGAGCAGAACACGGGCAGAGCTCCCTATGAGCAGAACACGGGCAGAGCTCCCTATGAGCAGAACACGGGCAGAGCTCCCTATGAGCAGAACACGGGCAGAGCTCCCTATGAGCAGAACACGGGCAGAGTTCCCTATGAGCAGAACACGAGCAGAGCTCCCTATGAGCAGAACACGAGCAGAGTTCCCTATGAGCAGAACACGAGCAGAGCTCCCTATGAGCAGAACACGGGCAGGGCTCCCTATGAGCAGAACACGAGCAGAGCTCCCTATGAGCAGAACACAAGCAGAGTTCCCTATGAGCAGAACACGGGCAGAGCTCCCTATGAGCAGAACACGAGCAGAGCTCCCTATGAGCAGAACACAAGCAGAGTTCCCTATGAGCAGAACACGGGCAGAGCTCCCTATGAGCAGAACACGAGCAGAGCTCCCTATGAGCAGAACACAAGCAGAGCTCCCTATGAGCAGAACACAAGCAGAGCTCCCTATGAGCAGAACACGAGCAGAGCTCCCTATGAGCAGAACACGAGCAGAGCTCCCTATGAGCAGAACACGGGCAGAGCCCTATGAGCAGAACACTAGCAGAGCTCCCCCCGAGCAGAAGTGCGGCACTCGCACGGCCCCACAGAGCTCTCGGCCGGCATCCATCATTTGCTGTTCTGTGCTCCCCGACATCCATCACGCCGGAACGCCTCGGTCGGCCATTACACGGAATGATGTGTTGCCGTCACTGAACCGGCCTTTGTTTGGGTGCTACATGGAGCGTCGGGTCAATAAAATGATGTGCTCCTTAATTATCATTTAAAGAGAGAGCGCTGGGTGGAACAGAGTACCGATGTAGGCATGGGAACGCTTATAGAAGCATATTTCCTTGATTATCATTTGAAGAGAGAATGCTGAATGAAGCCGAGTACCGATGTTAGCTTAGAGAAGTATAGTTCCTTAATTATCACTTGAAGAGAGAATGCTGGATGAAACAGAGTGCCAATGTTAGCTTAGAGAAGCATATTTCCTTAATTATCACTTGAAGAGGATGCTGGATGAAGCCGAGTACCGATGTTTGCTTAGAGAAGCATACTCGTATTTTCTTAATTTTTACTGAAAAAGAATGCTGGATGAAACAGAGTGCCGATCTTAGATTAGAGAAGCATATTTCCTTAATTATCACTGGAAGAGGATGCTGGATGAAGCCGAGTATCGATGTTAGCTTAGAGAAGCTTAGTTCCTTGATTAGCACTTGAAGAGAGAATGCTAGATGGAGCAAAATGTCCACGTTAGGCAGCCACCGCTTAGAATAGCAAATTTATCCAACGTGCGTAAATTAAATTTGAAAGCTGAGAATCAGAATGAAATAAAGATGCACAGCGAGTGAGTAAATTATTTTCGTGTTTGTGTTCTGTACTGCAAGAAAAGAAAATTTTTCCGAAGAAAAATTTTTCTAAATATAAACGTAACAAATTCTAAGAGGGGGCAGCGCAATAAATTTTCCGAATGTAATGTGTTTTAGTGTTGAAACTTGCATGCAGGCTAAATACTACCTATTTGAATGCAGTTAAATGCAACGCCTGTTGAGCAAGCTAGCTATTACACCTTACTTTAAGTGAGATTAGAAAATTTAAATGCTACACATTTCAGAATGTTCAAATGCCACACTTTTTCAGGAAACTCAAACGCAACATAGTTCAGGAAATTTATACTCTACGCATTTCAAGAAATTTAAACGCTACGTGTTTCAGGATATTTAAACTCTTCGTATTTCAAGAAATTTAAACGCTACGTGTTTCAGGATATTTAAACGCTACGTATTTTAGGAAACTTAAACGCTTCACATTTCAGGAATTTCAAATGCTCTGCAATTTCTACAAGACTGAGTGCTACATCTACGTCGCCACAAAATTAATTTCAAAAATGAACAACGCCGGCCCGCCGTGCAGCATCACATCGCCGCCCTCACGGCAAAAAACTCCCGTGACCTCCACTGCCCCCAAAAAATGTCCGCTTAATACAGCCAAATTGAACTTAGCATCGCAAAAGAGGCGAGAAAGTCACGCTCCCTCGTGGACACACATAAGTGACTCAGGTCGTCCTTGACCTTGGGTGCATGAAAACATGTAAAATGAGCGCGCATGAGGGATGTACGCTCACGTCGTGTTGGTGAGGGAATGCTGGAGCAAAGTTCAGTGTTGTGACGTTTTCTTCTTGGCTAGGAAGGGTTTTTCTCTTTGTTTTTCAAATGTGCTTGAATGTGAGACAAGAATGGTTTTGTACTTTTTATGTCTATAATGTAGGTGATGTAATACAAGGGTGGTTTCGTTTTTTACTTGTACCTATAGACTAAGAAGGATTTTCTCTTGTATCTCAGATGTGTTTGAATGTGAGATAAGAATGGTTTTGTACTTTTTATGTCTAAAATGTAGGTGATGTAATGGAAGGGTGGTTTCATTTTTTACTTATACCTAAGGGCTAGGAAGGATTTTCGCTTGTATCTCAGATGTGATTGAATGTGAGGAAAATGATTTTGTACTTCTTATGTCTCAAATGTAGGTGATGTATGGCAAGGGTGGTTTTATCTTCACTTAAATTTCAAATGTGTGAAATATAAAATAAGGGAGGTTTAAATTCACACGTCTCTCAAATGTATGGAACATATGCAAGGTAAAATTATTAAGTTGATCTTATGTTTCAAGTGTACGTGATGCAAGAGAAGAATATATCCATTTTCTTTCGTTTTCGTATTTTTTTACGAAGAACAGTGTCTAAGCGCTGATTTACTTAATTAGTGTTTTTAAACGGAGTACAACATTAAAAAAAAATTTTGCTTTTCTGAAAGATACAATGTGAGTATTTACAAATTTTTAGCAAATTTGGAGTAACTTTTAAGCACTGCAAGTTAAAAACAGTGAAAGGAACTGAAACATATTGAGAATTTCATTTAAAACATTCACTTTCGTACACTCGTTTACACAGATCCCCTTCTTTATTGATTCTTCTCTCGGTTCTCTATCTCTTCATCTCGGTTCTCTATCTCTTCATTGCTTCTTCTTTTGATTCATATTTTATTTACACGCCATGCGATAGTTGTGTGAAGGAGAACGCTATACGATAATGGTATGAATGTTCTCGTAAACATCACATACTGTACAGCGAACTCACCACTTCAGGCGAGGTGTGATGAAGGTTGAGAGCGTTTCCCTCATCACACTTTCCGTTCACTCAGAATCGAGTTCTAAGCGATGATCAGTTTCAACAAGCATTAGAATTCTGTGCGCACCTGTCTCTTTTGTTTTAATCATCTGGAAATTTTGTTCAATCCTTAATGTTCTGTTTTTCGAGACCGTTCTCGGGTGTCTTGTTTCACTAACGTTCGGGACTTTTAGTTTCCACGCAAACTCTTCTTACCGTTTGAAAATTGCTCCCATTTTTGATCCCCCAAAAGACCTCGCCAACTATGCCCAATTTGAAAAAGCTTTAATAAAATCAAGCGTTCGGCTCTTCATTTGAAATTCTGATGAAATACCGAGCCTCCCGGGAGCTCGGCCCCGCTGCCTCGCCGCAGCTCGCAACATCTTTATTCAGATCCTCAAATACGCTTCGGGTTCATAAGTATTCATTTCGAGGCGTAAAATCTGGGTGAACCTTTCGGGTTCCGAGAGAGGTTCATGTTGTCCAGGTTCACTGCATTGGAGCCTTTGTCGTGGCTTCTGAGTGAAACTTTTCAAAATAAGGTATGGGGAATTGTCCACGTTTTAGCTGGTTTTCTAAATTTTTCACATTTTCCAGGTTTTCTAGGATACGGCCTGAAAGTTTTTCAGCGCTTTTTCAGGTCTTCTAGGCTTTTCTAGGTTTTCAGAAATACTTTTACGTCTAGTCGATTATTTATCGTCGCTTTTTAACATTGAGGGAAGAAAGCCCCGTGAGCAAGCCCGTTTTTAGCCTTTTTTGGTACTGCGCCATCCGAAATTAAACAAATCAAAATTTTAAATGTTTAACAGTAAATCATATTTATTATATTTTCTCACAAATGGAAGGAATATTGTCGTTTATAGCATACCATTTTTCAGGAAAAATGTTTCTGGATTCCTATTCGAAACGGTGCAAGAAAGGATTAAAGGGCCCTAAATTTTCATCGATGTTTTTATTCAAAAAACTAGATGATTCAGATCATTATTTGTTCAACCATCTTCTCTCAAGATTAGTAGTAAATTATAACGCGTTCTCACACCAGAAACAGAGTATTCCAATGAAAATAAAGTTGAGATAAAGGCACTCTCAGTTTTCATGCTCCGGTGCCCTACCATTTTCCTCGTGCGCCAGCGCAATATTTTAAATTTAAATTTTTTGTTTTGGTAATCATTTTTTTAATATTCCTTTTATTTTCATCATGTGCAATGTAAAATTAACCAGTAATTAAAGACACAAGACACTTTCAATTGCTCTAACATGCTCTCAAATACCCTCAGCGTCCCTTGGATGCCCTCAGATATCCTCAAAAGTTCTCAAGTATCTCCCCTCAGGTCAGATGCCCTCAGTGACCCTTAGGTAAACTCAGACGATTTCAGATGCCCTCAAATGTTATCAGATACTCACAGACTTTCCTGATTCTCTCCGATTCCCAAAGATACCCTCAGATGTAATCAAATACCCTTAGATGACCTCAGATGACCTCAGATGCCCTCAGATGTAATAAAATGCTCGCAAATGCCCTCAGATGCTCACAGGGTACTTCCATGCACTCAGATACCCTCGGTTGCCCTCAGATTCAATCAAACGCTCACAAATATCCTAGTATTTCCTCAAATGCCCTCAGTTACCCTCAGAGACACTTAAATGCCCTCAGTTACCCTCAGAGACACTTAAATGCCCTCAGTTACCCTCAGAGACACTTAAATGCCCTTAGTTTTACTCAGAGGCATTCACATGGTCTCCGATGAGCTCAAATGCCTTCATTTGCCCTCAGATGCAATTAAATGGTTGCAGATGCACTCAGAGGCCCTTTTATGCCCTGCGGTAACCTCACATACTCTCAGCTGTCCGCAATATCCATCAACATTAGTTTTCAATTTAACGGACTCCATGTATGAGAGACATAGAAGAATAGGGCCCGTGAAAGGGGAATAACATTTGAAAAACACAAAAGAAATAAAATTTCATGCCTAAGTACAAAATTTGCTCATTTGAAACTGAAATTGCGGGTTTATAATCAATTTTGTAGGCAACCTCTGAGCATCAAATTTTCATCTCTGTTAAGAATAGACCACCTATTAAGATCTTGTATTGTGACATTATCAGAAGAGTACTCAGTCAAAATGTTCGTCGGATGTTCAAATTCATATGTTCTGAGTTCTTCTAATCCAACACAGTGATAAAAAAAATCTTTTATGATCTTGTATTATGACGCTATCGAAAGAAAACTCCGTCAAATGATCTGTCAGTTGTATAAATTAATGTGCGCTGAGTTCTTCTAAATCAAGAGACTCACTTGAGTGCGTGCCGCTGTTAGACCGGCGCATACTCCACCTCATGGTGTTTGTGTGTTGCTTTTACGAACCTGGTGTGTATGTGTGTTGCTTTCACGGGCACAGAGGTATTGTGTGTTGCTTTTACACACATGGTGTGTGAGTATTGCTTTTACACACATGGTGTGTGAGTGTTGCTTTTACACACATGGTGTGTGAGTGTTGCTTTTACACACATGGTGTATGAGTGTTGCTTTTACACACATGGTGTGTGAGTGTTGCTTTTATACACATGGTGTGTGAGTGTTGCTTTTACACACCTGGTGTGTGAGTGTTGCTTTTACGCACCTGGTGTGTATGTGTATTGTTTTTACGCGCATGGTGTGTGTGCGTTGCTTCTACGTACATGGTGTTTGTGTTGCTTTTACACACATTGTGTGTGTGTTGCTTTGACGCACATGATGGCATTGTGTGTTACTTTTTAAGCGCATGGTGGGTGTGCGTTGAATTCACGCACATGGTGTGCGTTGCTTTTACGCACATTGTGTGTGTGTTGCTTTGACGCACATGATGGCATTGTGTGTTACTTTTTAAGCGCATGGTATGTATGTGCGGTTCCCTGTGTTGTGGCGTGGTGTGTAAATAATTCCCGGTGTAACGCTGGCAAAACTGCATGTTGGATCGCGGCTTTAATTTTATCTAAAACTTTCAATGCAGGAGATTTGGTGGCTTAGACATGAGATTTCAGCTCAGCCTTCTCCAAAATTCCCTGAGATGCCCTCAAATACCCTCAGATTCCTTGAGATGCCCTCAGATGTTTTAAGATTCGCTATGATGCCCTCAGATGTTTTCAAATAGGCTATCATGCTCTCAAATACCCTCAGATGCCCTCAGATGTTCTTAAATACGCTGTGATGCCTTCAGATGTTTTCAAATAGTCTATCATGCTCCCAGATGCCCTCAGATACCTTCAGATGTTTTTAGAGACACTATCATTCCCTCAGATGCCCTAAGATACTCTCAGATGATCTCAGGTGCCCTCAAACGCCCTCTTATTCTCTATGATACCCTCGGATGTTATTTGATGCTCTAAAACACCCGCAGATACCCTCAGATTGCCTATGATGCATCAGCTGCCCGCATCTACCTTCAGATACTCGCAGATGCCCTCAGATGCCCTAAGATACCCTCTCATGTTTTCAGATGCCCTCAGATGCTCTCGAATGCCCTTATGTGCCTTCAGATGCCCTCAGAGGCCCTCAGATGCTCTTATGCACCTTCAGATACCCTCAGATGCCCTCAAGTACCTTCAGGTACCCTCAGATACCCTCTGATGCCCTCAGATACCTTCAGTTACCCTCAGATACTCTCAGATGCCCTCAGACACTTTAACAAGTCCTCAAATACCCTTGTATGTCCTCAGATACCCTCATATACTCTCGCATGTTCTCAGATACCCTCAGATACCCTCAGATACTTTAAAATGTCCTCAGATACCCTCGCATGCCCTCAGACCCTCAGATACTCTTACGCACATGATACTCTTTGACACATGCCCTCTGCAGCCCTCATATCCCCACAAGTTCTGCCAAGATCAGTTTTGCAGCAGGGATTTAAATTTAGTTCCCTTAAGCAAATTGGAAAAGTTGGAAATCTTTTAATTCAGTATTTTGCATATGCTTCAGTCGTCTTCTTGTTTTCTGGATATGCAAATTTAAGACTAGAAGGATTACGGTGTTTGAGCTCCGTAGCTTCCCGTGTGCTCTTATTTTCGTTACAATTCATCATGAATTTCACAGTTGTTTCCAATTGAAATTTTGAGAATAAAAGCAGTTTATGAAAAGGCATCAAATTGTGAAAGTCTAGTTTAATTGCAGGTCAAATTTTCATTGCAACAGGCCTTTTATATATTGTATGTGGGTAAATTACAATTTTTTTCAGTTTATGCCATTTTTTACACTTATGGGTAAAATTAAGGTATAACCTATATCTGTGTTTCTGTCACAGTAATATCCTCAGCTGATGGAACATTCTCAGCTGATGGAATATTCTCACCTGATGGAATCTTCTCAGCTTATGATATATTTTCAATAGATCAAATATTCTCCGCTGATAAAATATTCTCAGCTGAGGGAATATTTCCAGCTGAATTAGCACTCACTCCTCAGGTGAAGGAATACTCCCAGCTGATGGAATACTAATCACATGCCTGGCCTAGGGAGTACCAGCAGCTCGCAAAATATTCCCTCAGCTGAGGGCGGCTAAGGCGATATTGTCATCAGAGGGAATGCTGAGGGCGTTCCCCTCGGCGAGCTATTAATGTAGAGAGGAGAGCAAGCTTTAATTACCGGGCCGCAGATTAGAAGCTGGCGGTTGTTTTGATAGAAGGTGACGGATAAATAACACTGGCTGATCTCGCTTGGCTAATCTTTCTTGACTGATTTGGCTCGGTTTATCTTTCTTGACTGATTTGGCTCGGCTTAACTTTCTTGACAGATTTGGCTTAGCTAACCTGACTTGACTAATCAAGTTTGTTTTGTTCAACTTAGCTGGTTGTGCTCAACTGATCTGGTTTGAACGGCTTGCTTTGACTGATTTGAGTTAACTAATATGGCTTCCTTACTTACTGGGCTGATCTAGCTAAGCTGATTTGGCTAAGCTAATATGGCTTGTCTGCTTGGCTTGTCTGATATGGCTTGTCTGATAGGGCTTCTATGAAATGGCTTGGCTGAAATGGCTTGGCTGGTTTGTCTTAGCTGCTTTGGTTTAGCTCAAATGGTTCATCTAACATTGGTCGGCTGATCTGGATTGGGTGTGCTGGCTTGGCTGATACGGCTTACTTGATATAGAGACTTAACATTTTAAGAAGCCAAAGGCTTGTAAAATTGATTGCACCTGCAGGGTAGACACTGAAAGATCATTAATATTCGCCATTACCGGGTCGGGTTCGATTGTACTCACACCCACAGCCACCGGTAACATGGGGCGCCTCGGCTGTAGAGGCGCTCTGTGTGGTGGAGGCTGGTGAACTGAATGATCGGTTCCGATCCTTTTTTGGAGGTGAAATGTGAAATGGGAGTGTGGGTGTGGTGCAGATACAACAAATAAACGGCGATTGTGGAGTGTAGATGTTGTGCTGATGCAACATGTAAGTGTGGACTGTGAATGTGGAGTGTGCTTGTGAAGAGGATTGAGGAGTGGAGATGTGAGTGTAGAAGTAGACCACAATGCAACTAGGTTGGAAATGGGAAGTGTGAATGTGGAGTGTGCATGTGAAGAAGAATTTGGAGTGGGAATATGAGTGAAGATGTGACATCGATGCAACAAAGAAATGAGGATTGTGAATGTGAGAGAAAGTGTATGGGGAGAATGTGGAATGAAAATGAAGTGAAGATTATGGAGTGCAGATGTGGTGGAGAACAAGGAGTGTTAATGTAAAATAAGATACATATGAAGTTCGAATTTATTGAAGGTTTATTTAGAGTTCGAATGGGAGCGAAGATATGACACAGTTTCTATGAGGTTATTCTTGGCTCACTGGCTTTGAGACCCTAAATGAAAGTGTTTTTGACGGAGCGACGGAACTGAAATTGACAGAGTAGGTTGATTTACAAATATTGAGCAGAGGCTGTGAAGTACTCAACAACTTTTTAAGGATATCCTAGCCTGTCAAAAAAAAGTTTTCTTGAAAATCTTGAAACTTTATTCGCAGACAAGAGATATATAATGTAATGTTGAAAGTTGACTGTTATTGTCCGGAAATATTTGTTCAAAAAGTAATCGATACGTTGAGACTGAGCACGAAATTACTTCAAATTGAATTATTGCTGGTCACACGGACGCCATGCAACACGTTTTACTCTAAACGCCAGTGCAGTTCACGACATAGTCGTCAAAATAAACCTAAATGAAAATGCAACAGATAAAAATCTTCCACTTGTCGCGTCGGCGCCAACCTTGGACTTGGAAACTTTTCTCAATTCCCAGTTGAGTTTCCAATTATTAACGCAGTTAACACGAATATTTCTTCATTTTTTACAATTTATGGAAAATTTCCGAAAACTCAGGTATACATTGAAACCAAATCCTTCCAACTCGACCGGCCAAAAGAGCGTACGCATCATTTACATCGCACGCTGTGGCAGCTGCACGATGCTTCTGGTGCGTTGTATTCAATCTTTTAAATTTTTAATGGACCAATTAAATGAAAACTTGTGCGAATTTCTGAACTCGGACAGTCTCTATTTCGGCGAAGAAAATGGAATGAGTTCCTTCAATCTAAGTTGGGGCAAACTTTGTGAGTTTTGTAGAAGAATGAGGGCGCTGATTGCTGGAGGTGTGATGTGAGGGCGCTGCTGGAGGTGTGGTGTGAGGGCGCAGCTGGAGGTGTGATGTGAGGGTGCTGCTGGAGGTGTGATGTGAGGG
>JACJUY010001294.1:98767-113900 GCA_014220935.1 Platorchestia sp. MABIK
GTGCTGATTGCTGGAGGTGTGATGTGAGGGCGCTGCTGGAGGTGTGGTGTGAGGGCGCTGATGGAGGTGTGATGTGAGGGTGCTGATTGCTGGTGTGATGTGAGGGCGCTGATTGCTGGAGGTGTGATTTCAACTTTTATAAAAATTCATAATCTGGAAGACACTTGAATTGCCTTAATTTCGTCTCGTGTGAATTAAGTATAAAATTTCCTATGCTTGTGTGTTTTATATTTTACATATACTTGTTTGTTATGTGTCTCTCATGTGAACTAAATATTGTACTACGTACATCACATGCATGTAATACAAATATGTTTCGTCATTACAATACAAAACATTGTTTTCTCTTCAGGAGAAAACGTCACGGGTTCAATGCCCCAAATGCACGAGGCATTCATTAGAGCAGGCAGCTCATCTGGTGATGCAGAAACCAAACAAGGCGAGTGGCAGAGGTTGTTGTGGAAATTCTTGCACTCAAATGACATTAAACTTTATTTAATGTGAATTAAATTTGAAATGACTGGCATTAATTTGTTTTATGGCAGTAGGTGCATTGTAAGATGCAACCATAAATTTTACGACATATATATGTGCTTAAAATGAATTACTCGATTTGATTAGGTTAGTTAAAAGTTATCTGGAACGATGAAATTATGTACTTCGTTAGTTAAGTGACATTAGATATAAATTTAAAATATATATAGTTGAAAACTGATGAACCATTTTTATTATAGTCGTGATTGTTCAATGGAATCAATGAAAAGATTTTTGAAATTAAAATGATACTATAGAAATGGCCCTAGATTTTTTAATGTATGCTCTGTGCGCTATGCTGTAGCATCCGTTATACTGAATGTTATACTGCACCATACGTTATTTGAATATAATACTGCACCATCCGTTATACTGAATGTTATACTGCACCATCCGTTATACTGAATGTTATACTGCACCATACGTTATTTGAATATAATACTGCACCATCCGTTATACTGAATGTTATACTGCACCATACGTTATTTGAATATAATACTGCACCATCCGTTATACTGAATGTTATACTGCACCATACGTTATTTGAATATAATAATGCACCATCCGTTATACTGAATGTTATACTGCACTATACGTTATTTGAATATAATACTGCACCATACGTTATACTGAATGTTATACTGCACTATACGTTATTTGAATATAATACTGCACCATCCGTTATACTGAATGTTACACTGCACCATACGTTATTTGAATATAATACTGCACCATCCGTTATACTGAATGTTATACTGCACCATACGTTATTTGAACATAATACTGCACCATCCGTTATACTGAATGTTATACTGCACCATACGTTATACTGAATGTTATACTGCGCTATACGTTATTTGAATATAATACTGCACCATCCGTTATACTGAATGTTATACTGCACCATACGTTATACTGAATGTTATACTGCACTATACGTTATTTGAATATAATACTGCAGTATACGTAATTCTGGATTTTGTACTGCAGCACACGTTCCGTGTTGATATATCCGTATGATATTTACTCGATTAGGCTTACCAACAAAATTTTTAACCCTTGCCTGCGCTCTGACGCTCAAATTGGCATTCGAGAAGCGGTGACTCATTTAGTCGTGTTATTTTGATCGTTAACCAAATAATATTTTTATGCTTGGTGATCGAGGAAGTCAACCGAAAATTCTATTGAACAAAATTCTCAGCAAAAAATTTTCGATTGCATTATTCTAATCGGATATTTGTTATATACAACTAGAAATAACAACCCAAGCAGAAATGTCTGAGAAAAACCACAAGCGGAAAGGAGAATAAAACTTACACATATGCTCATGCTTATGCCAAGTTTCTTTCACGCAGCGGCGGCACGAAGTTTTATTATAAAAAATTCAAGTGTAGGTCGATGTACTCCGGTCATTAAATTGGTTAGTAAAAGAAAGAAAAGAAGAAAGGATGTTTTATTGCAATCATGCCTGATAAACATCATCTTGTACATTGGTTTTTCAAATGCGTTATAACTAACACCAGGACGCAATGACGGTTTCCCCCGGTCAAGCCGGTACCCATTTCTGACACCTGGGTAGAGTGGGGAATTGTGGTGGAGTTCTCCTTTTCCCAACGGATAGAAACACCGGGCAGCACTGCCGAGATTCGAACTGCCGACCCTTCCCGTGAAGGGCGCGAAAAGATCCCCCATCCATAAAAATTCATTTGAGTCCAGTAAAAGTTGCCCAACAACAGAGCTGGAATCAAGCAGCCGAGGGTCGGAAAGAACAAACTCTTCAAAGGAGAAAATTGCGGCCGGTCAGTTTTTGGGAACTAATTTCCACACTGTACATTGCGCTGAAATTGCCCATAGAACTTAACTAATTCTACGGGAATGGCAGCGTTCATGGGAAAACTGGACTCTGGAAATTAACTTGAAGGATAATGGATAATAAGGGCGCTTCAAATAGGAAGAAGAATTTTGGTCACTTGCACCTAAAATGGAACTGTGGGTTATCCAGTCATTATTATCCATTTGAAAATGAAAGCTACTTTCGAATGATGTTTCTGAAAAGTCCTCTGTAGCAGCTCTTGCAAAAGAAAGTGAAAAAACATTGTTGAAACATAGAACGACGTTGAAACAAAGTTGAATAACGAGGTTCTTGAAGTAAAAATGTAAAAATGAGTTGTTTTAGATCGTTGCATCCTAGAAACCAGTCCTTCAATAAGAGGATCAGTAAGCAAATGAGCATTAGCTGACACGCATACATCACACTCATACAATAGCTTCTCCGAGCGAAAAAAAAATAATTCATCCACCCGGAAGCTCCAACAGAAGGTTGCTACTCGATGAAAAGCGAATCGATTCGCATACGCCCGACTCAACACAAAATTAACGACACGTTCTAACACTGGCACCATGCAACCGTTCTAAAGATGGAAAAAAATTCATCCTTGAAGAGCTACAACAACAAGTAATGAAAAAAAGATTCGAGCAACCAATGGAAAAAAGATGTCACCCTTGAAGAGCTACAATAGCAAGCAATGGAAAAAATTTTCCACCCTTGAAGAGCTACTATAACATGAAATGGAAAAAAGATTCCACCCTTGAAGAGCTACAATAACAAGTAATGTAAAAAAAGATTCCGCTCTTAAAAATCTACAATAGCAAGCAGTGAAAAAAAGATGCCACCGTCGAAAAGCTACAATAACAAGTAATTGAAGAAAGCGTCTACCCTTGAAGAGCTACAATAAAAAAACAATAAAAAAAGATGCCACCCTTGAATAGCCACAATAACAAGCAATATAAAACAAGCAATGGAAAAAAGATGGCACCCTTGAAGAGCTACAATAACAAGCATCAAAGAAGGCTCTGGTCAAAGACCCTGTATATCTGGAGCGGGAGGGAGGGAAGACCTTTGTCACAAGTGCGCGCGGTGCTCACAAACAAGGAACGGAGGACCCCTCTGTGAGGGCAGTGCTCAGGGGCGTCTGAGGGAAGATAAGAGGCGTTTGGGAGAGGGCTATTGTCCCTCGAGTGCTAACAAAAGCGCACAGAAAAAGCGACAAAAGGTAACAATCGCGTTGTCTGGTGCAGCTTCCGGCTACTTCGCAACCAGGTCCCTCGGAAATTTGTTGCCGTTTTCAGAATGCTTGTGAAAACTGACTGGCTCTTTGAAATGTTGCGTGTAATTAATATCTGATTTGGATATATTTGACTGTGTAACAGACTGGCAGTTTGTGTTATAGAAATGTAACGTAAATAACATCTGATGTGGATATCTGCGTGACAGGCTGGCAGTTTGTGTACGTGAAATGTGACGTAATTAGTATCTGATATGGATATCTGTCTAGCAGACTTGCAGTTTGAGTAATAGAAATGTAACATGATTAATATCTAATATGAATATCTGTAACACTGTAAGCGATAGGCTGATCTGAACATGACTATATAAATGCATGGCATTCTTTTTGCATGTGTATGTCAAAATATCTGCCTGTGGATTTAACGAACTAACGACAGTTTTCTTGAGTTAGGCTAAACATATCTGTACACCTTAAAATCGCGTTGATGATAGGATGCCCTAGAAGTTTCAGAACTTATTCGGACCCACAAGTAGCTATGTATACTCACATGTGTCCGTTGTACTAGACTTAAAGAAACAATCTGCTGCTGAGTAGCTTGTGGTAAATAAATTGTTTAGATTAAAGGGAATATCTATCACACCTTCTACTCTCACCAATCTTCAAACATAATTGGTACACTGTAGTTTGTTAAGTTGGCTGATCCCGGACTAATTGATCAAACTAATGGAATTTTAATTAAAAATAACTGACCTGGGGTGAATTAAACTGGCTCACCTCATGCTAATTGACTGGCTGGCCTTGTGCCAATTAGTTAAACTGGCTGAGCTTGAGCTAGTTACACTCGCTGACCTTGTGCTAATTAAACTGGCTGACTTTGTGCTAATTAAAGCGACTGACCTTGTGCTAATTAAATCGGCGGACCTTGTGCTAATAAAATGAGCTGACTTTGTGCTAATTAAAACGACTGACCTTGTGCTAATTAAACGAGCTGACTTTGTGCTAATTAAAGCGGCTGACCTTGTACTAATTAAACGATATGATTTTGTGCTAATTAACGCGGCTGACCTTGTGATTATTTAACTGGTAATCTAGTTCTTTTTAAACTGGCAGACCTTCAGCTAGTTAACCTGACAAACCTCGTGCTAATTAGATTGTTTGTTCAAATGCAAATTAAACCGGCAAACTTCGTCAAAACTAAGCTCGCTTACCCAATGCTAATTGCACAGACTCAAATGCTAATTAGAAAGAGCTAATTAAACAGACTGAGATCCTAATTACCCAGTGCTAATTAGACAAACTGAAATGTGAATAACCTAGTGCTTATTAAACAGACTGATACGCTAATTACACAATGCTAATTTAGCAGACTGATATGCTGTTAAGCAAGTGGTTATTAAACAGACTGAGATGCTAATTACCCAGTGCTAATTAAATAGGCTGAGCTGTTATTTAAAATGACAGATCTCGGTGTTATTTAGCTAGCTATCCTAGTATTGATCAAATTTGCTGACCAGCAGCTAATTTAACTGGCTGACTTCACAATAATTTGCCTCGCTCTCCTGGTGCTAATCTAACTGGCTGACTCCATGGTAATTAGAGTGGCTGACCGCATGAGCTTTGTGTTATTTTAATAACTAATCAAATGACCCCAGAATAGGTAAGACGACTAGCCTCAGTAAAGTAATCGACCTAAAATAATATCTCTTGATGCAACAGCTGGTCTTTAATATTAGCTCTTAATCTATGTAATTATTAGCCTTAAATGTTGTATTTTGATCTAATAACTAGCCTGAATTGATTAGCTTTGATTTAATTATTAGCTGTGAATGATTAGCTTTTATTTAATTATTAGTTGTAAATGATTAGCTTTGGTGTGATAACTAGCTTTCAATGAATAGGTTTGACCAAATAACTAGCTTTAAATGATTAGCTTTGATGTAATAACTAGCTTTAATGATTTGGTTTGATGTAATAATTAGCCTTAAAAGACTAGCTCTGATAAAATTGGTCTAAAAACAAATCTTGATATTAGCCTTGAATTACAAGTCTTCATGTAATAACCAGCCCATGTTTCAACATGGGGCTCGTTCTCCGCCTCTCATTTCAACTAGAACGACTAGACTCGCAACAACAAGTAGTGACATTCCCAACAATGACCGGTTTTGATGTAATTATTTCATTGCGCGTGAAGCAATTCCGAATAAAAACAACATTATGGCCCGAGGTTCTGTCTTGGGTCAAAATGCCTCGTTCATTTTTGTTCATTTTCACTTTCGGCAATGAAAAATAATTCGATTTCTTGAACTGATGTTACAAGATTAAAGGAGTTAAAAAAATATTGCTTTACTTTTCGAAAGCATTTAAATGGTGGACTGCCTTAGTTTTAGTTACTGCAGGATGTGGCTAGTATTAATACACTGTATGCTTGTGTTTAGGTTTAATCAATTTTCTCTGGGTATATATACTGAACAATCACTTCAAGTGACACTCAAAAATACATGTTCTGCAACTCAAATTGAAGCTTCTTTGCAGGTTTGGAATTTGCAAATTTTTTATCCTTAATTCAAGCGCTAATGTCCTTCCATCATTTTTTATCTGCCCCCTCAACACTGCACTCGATAGTACTGAGCTAGCATTAAAAAAATGTCCTAATCCAACACTATTTCATCTCAAGCATGTGCAATAGAACCTGTGCAACACCCACTTACTGAAAAAGTGCCACGTAATGCATGAAATTTTTCAGTTAGAATGAAAGAAAGGAAACAAAAGCGGAGGAGAGAAATTGCAATCAAATCTGCTGATTTACCCATCATCTTCAAATAGGGCAGAGTTAGGAGATCATTGCGACAAAAAATTTCGCTTATCATTCGTGCACGAACACACGAAGTTAGAAAATTATTGGCGACAGACTCACCAGACAGAAGTAAAGTTCGGGGGTAACTCTGCGCTCCAGAAAAATTCCCTGCTATTCAGCACGTCTGAACGCACCTCACACACACGCACCAACTCGAGTGAAATTCTGCAATGGCACACAGATAAACAGTTACAAAAAAACGCATTCTAAGGGACGAAAACTGTGGCGCACGCATGGAAATAATCTAGAAAAACAAATGGATATTCCCAACATCGCACTGTCACGGCCGAAGACGCACAAAAAGGCTGACCAAAAGAGCTCTCTATTGTTGGGCGAACAGGGCATCAGCCCGAGGGAAGTAATGAAGCGAGCCAAAATTATTCTTTGAGGGAAGCCGTGTTCTACAAGGAAGCTGTTCTGCTAAAGAGCAGTTGTTGCACTATTTGCATTTTTATTTCGGCAGTAAACTGAAAGAGGAAGCCCCCGTTTTTCTCTTTATGGGGTTTTTGCGCGCATGACTTCACTTCATAACCGAGCTCATGAACCGGGCTGTGTGGCCTCGAAAGAAGGATCACGTACGGAAGGGAAGCGAGAGTTTTGACCAGTTGAGGCCGCAGAGGGAGGAGGGTTTGTGGTCAGTTGCGCATCTCGAGAACACGTTCTATCTGATTTATACGTATATAAAATGGCAAGTGCTACTCATGCTCTGTTGAAACTTTCATTTTAGGGTAACTATGTACCAGTAATTTCAATTCAAATGTTTCGTGCAGAGGTATTGAATTAATGCGAGCCTAATGTTTAGTTTCAAAATAATCGTAATTGACGGAAAAAATACCACACGTGGCCGAAAAAATTACCACACGCCAGTATTTGTGCTTGCAACAAATAAATCATAGTTGAAATTTTGCGGTAGATTTTGTAATTTTGAAATATTTGGACAATTTTTTAAATATTTGAAATGTTTTGACAATGAATTTGAAAAAAAATTTGAAATAAATTTTTAACGGTGACTGGGCAAAAATAGCTTATTTTTTCATTTAAATTCAATGATTATTCTTTTGAAGACTTCTAAAATGTACGTTCTTCATTCTACCCAGAAGTAACGCATATTTTATACACGCCAGTAGCGTGCTTGCCAGTGCGTGAGTCGACTGAGTGAGAAAACTTCCATGAATACACAATGGCGAAAATTTACTTTAATTGCATTTTTGCGCATTTTGCTGATTATGAGCTAACTTTGTTTTCAGCAATGCTGGCTTCGGAATATAAAAGGCTCTTATGAAGTTCTATTGAACATAATACTGTATCCTTGCAGAGGTTCGAGAATAAAGTTTACCTAACGGGCAAATCCCTCGGAGAGCCATTCCAAAGAACAAATAGTACGACATCGTTGTCCTAAAACAAGACATTCGTTACACTAATAAAAAGGAATTCGTTGCATCAAAACAACGGCATTCGTTGCACCAGAGCAAAGTTATTCATTGCTTTAAAACAAACGCATTCGTTACACTAAAACAAACACATCCGTTGCTCAAAAATAAACCCATTCGTTGCACAAAAACCCATTCGTTGCACTAAAACAACGCCCTGCGATGCACTAAAACAACACCATTCGATGTACTAAAAAGAAAGCCATTCGTTACACTAAAACAACGCCATTCGTTACACTAAAACAACGCCATTCGTTACACTAAAACCACGCCATTCGTTACACTAAAACAACGCCATTCGTTACACTAAAACCAAGCCATTCGATGCACTAAAACCAGTTCATACCACCATGCCAAGTCTCTTTCAGCTTGAAAGACCAGCGCTTGCAGTAATGAACACCAACACCGCCCTCTGGGTCCGCTAACTAATCGTACCAACTGAAAGAATCTGTGCGAAACTCCCAACTCCAGCGGAAGGCTGTCTCAAAATCAGACAACTTTGATCTAACCTTCATGCAACCGTGATCCCACAAGCTGAATTCTGTATTAAACGGTTTTTCCATTCCAGCTGAGCTCACAAACAGGACCTGAGCTCACAAACAGGACCTGAGCTCACAAACAGAACCTGAGCTCACAAATAGGACCTGAGCTCACAAACAGAACCTGAGCTCACAAAAAGGACCTTTGTACTACCACATGGCATCAAACAGGAGCCACTGTTGTACGTGTATTGCATACAATTCACGAATTTATACCCAACGCTGCAGAAGGAAAGCGTCACCGAGCGAGGAAAACGAGTGTCGACTAACACCCCATCGTACTTATTCCTTAAATCCTGTAATCAAGGCAAAACACTGAACCGATACGAAGGCAAAATTCGTCCTAATGCCTGCTCCGCTGTGGAAAAATTAACCACGTTCAGCTCCTCTCAGAGAACATTGACTGTCCATCCAAGAAAGACTGCACTCCGTTCTAATTACATAAATAATACAAGTACGCAAAACACTCTATTAATAGCTCAGAATTATGCTTAAATAGAATGCAAGACGATAATAATGTTTGTGCAGACATACTGTAGATACAATATAAAATTGATTACGAAACAGATTGAACAGAATTACGGCAGGAATAAGATCCTTCCGTTTTGTCCCAGTGCTTCCCAAATTATCGGTCATCAGCGACGATATTTCCCCTCGAATGCTCGGCGAAAAGCTTGGTAGAGGCAGATCATATTCACACCATAACGAAATTTCGTCGGTGCAAGGTCTCTGCTTGATTTTTGAAATTTCAATATTTGACTTAGACCATTTTGGACTAAACCGGTATCCTGAATTTATCATTCTCCCGGTAGACGAAGCATTTCTCTACTTGTGAAAATTGTAGTCACTACCAATTTCTACGCTTAACGTCAAACCGAGACCCTGTGGTATTTAACGTCGTCGCTGAGTCTTACCTAATCGCTGAACATATATATATATATGCACTTTCCTTTTTCCCTGTGATTGCGTGCGTTTGTTTGTCACATTTCATTGAAGAGTGTCTTCAATATAGTGCTGTAATGAAAGGTTATCTTACGCCACGGTAGATGAAAAAAGGTAGGTTCAAGCCAGTCTTTTTTCGTTGACGGTGTGGTTATGGTGACGTCATAGAGCTTGTTTGAAATAAAGCCTTTCTATTGGCTAGCCGAACAAGAGGAAGTGTATTTTCTTCTATAGAAATGACCCTACCTTGTTTCCTTTACCGTGTCTCACGCTCTACGCGTACTCCTGCCATAAACTCGGTGAAAAGATTTTGGCTAAAACATTAAAATATTGATTTAACGTCGCATGGACTATGTTGATCTGAAAGTATGATAATTGTATTCTAATCATAGTTCAATCGCTTACTCAATGTTTACGAGATGAAACTCCCGTTAACCCACAATTTGTTCTGTTTCGTGGGAAATATATAATAAAATGGTACGATTTGAATGGCCGGAAATCATAGGAACAGCACAGGCAGCGATGAATTGACGGAAAATAGATTGAAGGTATGTGTCACGGACACTATGACGGAGAGAAAGAGATGCTTGAAGAAAATAGAAAAATTTACACGAAAATATTTGAGGTCATGACAACAATTTAAACAATTGAACTATTTATTTGCCACAAGCGATGAAGAAGTAGATTGTTTTGTAAGGCCTAGAGTTGCTACCTCCAATGTTGAATTCAATTGAGGCAAGTGAAGTAGCGGTCGTACACAGCTTCTCCTGCAGAGCGTATTCGTGCTACAGGACGGAGAAGTCTGAACATTTTATCAAATAAATTTAAATTGGGACACCTTAGGATTACTGAACACTTGAAATGACTAAGTGAGATTTTGAGGTGTGGCTGAGGTATGGTCACTATAGTTTCTTAAGTCTAGTACAACGGTCAAATTTGAGTACAGCTACCTGTAGGCCCGAATAAGTTCAGCGACTCCTAAGGCATCCTACCATCAACGCTATTCTAAGGAGTAAAATAATGTATAATCTAGGCTCAACAGCTGATGATACAGCGGTGGCAGAAACTAGTCTAGAAAAACAGGAGGCCATAACGACTCATTCTACCTCGAAATACCAAACAAGAGCCTTACTCTAGCTTGAAGTACCAAACAGGAGCCTCATTCTACCTCGAAATACAGAACAGGAGCCTCATTCTACTTCGAAGCACCAAAATAACCTACTTAAACCTCGAAACACCAAACAGGAGCCTCATTCTACTTTGAAACAGCGAACAGAAACCTCATTCTACCAAGAAACACCAAACAAAGCCTAATTAAACCTCGGAAAACCAAAAAAAAGAACTCCACTCTAGTTCGAAACACCAAACAGGAGCCTAATTCTACCTCAAAACACCAAAACAAAGATTCCACTCTAGTTCGAAAGACCGAACAGAAACCTTATTCCATCTCGAAGCACCGAACAAAACCTCCATTCTAGTTGGGAACACCGCACAGGACCCGGACGTGCTCCGAAGCTTTCAAGAGTTTACCGCCCCAAACCCCAGGGGAACCGAAGCGTTGAGGAGACTGATAATTAGGGGGCGTGGTGAGAGGGAGAGGAGGGAATGGTGTGAGGGAGAAGTGGAAGAGAAGGCGCTACGTTTAAGGAGAGGTAGAAAATGAAATGATAGTGTGGAAGAGGAGGCGCCACCTTAACGAGAGGTAGAAGAGGAAATGATAGTGTGGAAGAGGAGGCGCTACTTTAGGGAGAGGTGGAAGATGGAAGAGGAGGAAGAGATGGAAGAGGAGGCTCTACTTTAGGGAGAGGTGAAATGATAGTGTGAAAGAGGAGGCGCTACGTTAGAGAGGTGGAGGATGAAATAATAGTGCGGAAGTAGTGGAAAATGAAATATTAGTGTGGGAGAGGTGGGAGGTGGAATAATTTTGTGGAAAAGGTGGAAGAGGAGGCGCTACGTTGAAGAGGTGCAAAATAAAATGACGGTGAAGAAGGTACGGAAAGAGAGGGGATAATGAAGAAGAAGTGGAAGAGGAGGGGCTACGCTAGAGAGCAATGAAAGTTGAGATGATATGGATAAAAAAGGATGAAGAAGAAGTGGAAGATAAAGAAGATAAGGATAAAAAAATGAGAAGAAGAGGTAAAGAGGTAAATGTAGAGAAAAAGTTAATGAGAAAATAATCGTGAGCGAGAGGTGGGAGGGGCATGGAAGAGCGAAGAGCGAGTAGAGGACAAAAGAACGTTAGGATTGCAGCGTCACGCTGGCTGGTGAAGAAACATCGACTCATCGGAGTTCCGATGGGAGCATCATGAAAGAATGCTGACGCATGCAACAAATTGATAGAGAGAAGCAACACATTTTACATGATAAGAGAGATTATTTAAATCTGAGTAGGTCACAGCTGCGCATGATACTTAGCGACCTGTAGTGATGCTGATAACCTGTGGTGATGACGATACCCTGTGGTGATGATGATAACCTGTGGTGATGACGAAACCCTGTGGTGATGATAACCTGTGGTGATGACGATACCCTGTAGTGATGACGATAACCTGTGGTGATGACGATACCCTGTGGTGATGACGATACCCTGTGGTGATGATGATAACCTGTGGTGATGACGAAACCCAGTGGTGATGAAAACCTGTGGTGACAACGATACCCTGTGGTGATGACGATTCGAATGGATGTAGAAGTTGAAGTGGTGGTGATGATACGAGTGGATGCAGAAGTGGAAGGAATAAAGTAGCGATGAAGATGATGAAATTACTTCAGACACACGAAATTTCCAACTTCGTATTTTTAAACTTGCGGTGAAATTGAATATAGAACTTCTACGAGTTAAGTAGTGCTAGAATTTGAGCACGTTTGGTATAATTTGTACAAATGAGAAATTTTACAAATAACCATGAGCTTGCAAAGAACTAAAAGGGAGTAAATGGTTATTTGCTCGCTTCAAAGCTGTATTTTTGCTTTTTGAGTTAGCGGTAATATATTTTTAACAGATAAAATATGATCAAAAAATTAACTTTGTTCACGTCAGCGTTTTTGAACTCATACCACCGTCATCACAACCACTGTCATTAGACTGGAACTGGTATCAGGTAGTCACCGCTATCAGGATAAGGAAGGAACTTCCTTTTGGCAGGAACTCCGAAAAACACCTTAGGGAACAAATTTAACAAAAAATACAATACATTGAGGCTTTTTTCGAATGAGGACACTATAGTCCTGAGGGGCGAGTTAAATGATAAGCTATTCCCCGAGCACTCGACCAAATCATGCGCTCTCAAGTACTGGGTGCGGCACTCAATCCTGCATTTTCGAGATAGTTGTGGAAGCCTAAAAATGCAAGATTGACTGCCGCACTCTGTACATACCGTAGATCCTGGAGCTATACACCGTCTTATACGGCCCTCCAATGATATGGTTACGAGTTAGTCCTACTTACCTGTAACTCACATCAAATATCAAGTTAGTTGAATAACTGCATGGGACCTAATTTTTATGCGTAAAAGTTGAGGTTCGCAGAGACAATGTCCCGTAACACGAGGATTTACGGTATTACTTGTCTTCGAAACGTCCCAGTGATGACGGCAGGGTGAGCGGGTCTGAGATCATAAATTATGAAGTCGATGCGCGTGATAGCTTTCAACTACATAATAATTAATTCTAACATACCGTCCGAAGTATGGTTTGTAGAGGAGGACGATGGAATAAATATTAGGTGAAGGCTTTGCAGATTGCGAGTGTAGAGTGGTGACAATGTTTTGTGACTGGTGAGATAAAATATTCAATCTTCCCATCCGCTACTTAAAGCGGCCCATAGGCAATCAATTTAATTGTCAATATCATTGACTCAATACATTGTTGAGATTTTTTGTTGCACACAAACGGCGTCAAGCTTTTCATCAAAATAATTGATGGAAATCAGTCATTTTCTCTGCGGACGCCTTACGTGATGATCGACGAAGAAACTACCATTGTAGCGCTCGCCTTCGCCCTTTCTTCTCCCAGAAAATCTTCGCGTAAACGCAAGACATGGGCCAAAAACTGGCTCAGGGAACATGGCAGAATACTCGGGACCGACCCATTGCTCATGGAATTACGTGCAAATGAGCCAGAAGATTTTAAGAACTATCTTTGAATGGACACTACATCATTTGGTGAACTATTGCATCTGGTCACTCCATAAAAAGTACCAAGTACTGAAAAGTACCAAGTGTTTACGTCTCAAGATAATTGAAACAAGTAGGTTAACAATTATTGATTAAATAATTTAAACATTTTTAAATAATGTAATAATAAGACATAGAAAGTACCAGATCTGCGTGTACACACAAGTGAAATTTCAGATTTTCCCAAGTTTATACACCACGACTTTCAGTGCTATGAATGAAATATTGCCGAACCATCAATAAAAAATCAAACTGACTTGATTGAGTCAATACATTGAGTCAATTAATTGACGGTCGTCAATCAAGCCAACAGACGATCAATTAGATTGTCAATGTTCATCAATATCAATTGTATTGACAATTAAATTGATCGTCTATGGGTCGCTCAAGACATCCGGTACGCCAAAATTTTCAGTCTAAGGACTGCCGCCCGCCCACGCCCAGCCCACTTTGCCGTTTAGGGTCGGCTATCCCAAAACGCAATACCGAAAGTCAGCTATGGAGGTTATTTGCTTGTGTGCCAGATAGCGACCAGATAGCGAAGTTCATAACTTTTTACGATTTCGTTTACGTTAACAATCAAAATAAGTTTTCGTAAGATAAGAGTGCTATGGGTTAATTTAAGCACGCTTGCTTTTAATTTAATCAAATAAAAAACAACGAATACAGGCTGGTTATTTTGAAAGAACAGTACAACAGTAACAATCATCATTATTGTTATTTTTAAATTGAAGGCCAGACTAATATAGTGGCTAAGTTCCAGTTGATTTCGTTCGGGATAGATTATTTCACCTACTTAGGGAATAAAATTCTTACACAAATTAAAAAATATGAATACTGAGAAAGAATCATTCTAAGATGAAATTAAATAATTACTTGATCAACATCAACGCTAATAAAACGACAACACACACAATGAAGGGTAAATTTCATTTCTCAAACAAATAAACCAGGCACAAATGAGTAACAAAACACAACATTAAAACAAAAACTCTAAGCGAGAGTTCTTCAGGACTGTCGCATCTTTTAGCCCAGAGACAAGCCCATTCTGCCTTCAAAGTTGCGGTTACCTCCGTAACAGGCTAGGGAAGGTGGCGAGATTTTTTGGCAATTTCGCGACCTCACTCGGGGTAAGATCACAAACACAGTCACTTGGAGTGCTCATTTTTCAGTCTCAGTTGGAGCTTTGAAGCCTCCCTCAGGGAACATCAATCCCAAGTTTTGTCTTCTGATGCACGGCAATAAATTCAAGGCAGCTAACTTTTTTTGCGTTTAGTGCACAGATAGCGTTGCTGGGGGGCGGACACGCGCTTTTTGCTGGCTTTTACCTGAACTCATTTGGGTGACACGACACGGCTGTTTGTAGTGGATTGTACGCAGTGTTTGTACGCAGTTGGCACTGAATGATGGTACGCAATTGGTACTGAATGATGGTACGCAGTCGGTACTGAATGTTGGTACGCAGTCGGTACTGAATGATAGTACGCAGTCGGTACTGAATGATGGTACGCAGTCGGTTCTGAATGATGGTACGCAGTCGGTACTGAATGATGGTACGCAGTCGGTACTGAATGATGGTACGCAGTCGGTA
>JACJUY010001294.1:114000-133371 GCA_014220935.1 Platorchestia sp. MABIK
CTGAATGGTACGCAGTCGGTACCGAATGATGGTACGCAGTCGGTACTGAATGATGGTACGCAGTCGGTACTGAATGGTACGAGGTCGGTACTGAATGGTACGCAGTGGGTACTGAATGATGGTACGCAGTCGGTACTGAATGGTACGAGGTCGGTACTGAATGGTACGCAGTCGGTACTGAATGATGGTACGCATTCGGTACTGAATAATTGTACGCAGTCGGTATCAAATTATAATACACAGTCAGTACATGTCTTTTGTTCTACGTAAATGTTGCTATGTGCCTATCACTTCACGTACTGAAAAAATAGAATAGACAATAATAGTCTATAGAAAAAAAATATGGTACACAATCTGTACGTGTATGTTGTTTTCCGTGAATGTTATGCTACACACTCATCATTTCACGTGCCTTTTTTCTGCACTCTGCAAAAATTTACTGATGCCAGGCATTGCTACTTTTGTATGACGCAACATCACTGGAAATAAAAGAAAACTCAGCTCGAATCAAGCGAACATTAATTAATGGAATGAAAGGCAGAAATATTATACAGCAGTTCCACCCACCTGCACCGTCCCCCAACTCTGCATTTCTCATGCAATTTGAAAATAAGTCGGCGCGAAGCAGAAGCAAAATTCGCTGCTCTGGAAATGACACTCACAAGCGGACTGTCCGCTTCCATAGATGTGACGCTGCCTTAATGGAAAAAAAGAAATCGTGTATTTTTTTGAAGAGAAATGCATCAGAAGGTGCGAGCTGCGGAGGCTAATTCCAATTCCTGAATTCGACCGCGGTTTTTGCACTGCGGAAGTTAGAAAGTGCAGAGCAGGTGGAATGTATTAGACCTTGGCGTATTTTTGACGCAGTAAAACCATTGATGCGTTTCGAGGCTGCACGTAGCATATTGACGTGCTTCTCGACCGGGAGGAATATGGATTACTGGTGTGCAATGTTTTGAAAAAACCGTCATGTTGGGAAAAGGAATTATCCATTTCAACATCCCAGGTGGCAGGGTTCTATGCATTAGAAATTTACCCTCTCCAATTATCGATTTTATTTGAATAATGATGGTAGACAAAATTTTCTTTAAAAGCTCGTTCAAATCATATGTGAAATTTTCATGTGTATCTTGCATAAATCTTAATAGAGGTGGTGAAAAATTATCGCGACTGAAGTTTTCAATTTATTTTGAAAAGGAAAAATACTTCATCTCGTTTTCTGCCTCTTTTTCTGCATCAAGAAACTTTTTGAAAAAGCGGAGAAAAAACAGTTTACAGTCAGGTAGTGCAACACAAATTGAGAAGTACTGTGAATTAAGCCTACAAGTTTGCCACTATCCACATTACTCCTAAGGAGTAATTTGATTATAGGAAAAGATTGCCAGTCGTCCTTACTACCTAATGGTCTGAATACAAACTAAAGTTTTGGGGTCTTTCTCCTTGGGATCAAGAAAGTAATCTAACATATCTATTCACCAATTCTGAATAGAGGCTACGAGTCCCAATAGACACACCTATTTCATTAACTACTTGACCATCATTACCAACGCAAATGAATGAACAACACACCTATAATGAAGAGTAAATTCCTCTTGTCAAACCTGTATATGAGGCAAATTTGTAAAAAAATTGTCATCACTACTAAAAAATTTGTTGGGGGTAAATCCTGCCCTCCGCGCCCGTCACTCCCAGCGCCGATGCTCCGAGCTAGCCTGCGTACCAGCGGCCCACCACAGCGGCAGCCACCTTAATTCATGCTAAAAAACAAATTCTGACCGGATTTAAAAAAAAAAAATTTTGGGCCAAAATCAATGTTTTGACTTCATTTAAAAAAATCTTCAATTCACTCAAAATTTAAATCCTGACTTCTATTCAAAAAATAAATCTCGACTCCAGCAGCTCTTGCGTGCTCGGTGGACGATTCAGCAGATTAACACGTTTCCTGCGAAGGGACCTACCGGTGGTCACTGAGGGATTTTCATTAGGCTGCTCATCGACCTGCAGTCACTAACTCAATTTGGATCATTTCCAGATAAGCCCGCCACGAATGCAACACATAGGTTCACCCACTTTCAACTTTCGAAATAATGCACCTATCGACTTCAAATTACTCTCAAACGGAAAAATGTTTTAATCTTTCGTTTGAGAGCAATTTGAAGTCGATAGGTGCATTATTTCAAAAGTTACAAGTGGGTGAACTTATGTGTTGCATTAGTGGTGGGGCTTATCTGGAAAAGATACCACAATTTTTGTAAATACTTGATGAATGCTAAATGAAAGCGTGATCCAATTAATGTTTGCTCTTTTCAGAACTGCTCACTACAATTGACCTTAAATTTGTACTTGCCATTGAACTTCAGAACCCATCTCAGAAAACGCGTTCAGCACGGGCGAAAGGAGGTAGACTGAGACACGTGTGTACAATGTGTCAGTGTTAGCTATTTTCAAAACTGCTTGCTACAATTTTTGACCTTAAATTTGAATTGAATATTGATCTTCAGTTTAACTTATTGAAGATTGAAGAGCCTGAGAAAGAAGATAGGCTGAGGCGCGTGTTTAGAACGAGCAGGTGTAACAAATCGCAGTGACGGTAGGATGCGGCGAGGAGGCGCAGCGCGACTACAGGTGATCGAAGAAAACGCGTTTTGCAGGTATTTCTTTGTCGAGGCCCTTTTTCTATGTGCATTCTTCAACGCTATTCAAATTCAAACTCCTTAGGAGGCCCGAAGTTACCGGAGGCTATTTTAAATCATTCTATGTAGCTTCATGAGTTCAAGCGATTTCTAAGAAAATAGTACTGTTGGTTATGGTCTTCAAAATGTTTGAATTTTGACATGAGTGATCAACACTTTTATTTTTTGTTGATTTCAAGTTTACTATTGTGCAGTTTACATCTCATACCTACCTACTTCTCTAAAACTATTGAAATAATAAGGAAAGAGAAAGAGCAAGTACGCTCACCCACTGCAACAGCTTTTCGTCGGTGAGTATTGAAGACTACCGTTTAACACAAACTAATATGAAAAGAAAATGTTGGAAAATCTACCCTTTAATACTACACTAATATCTATATTTGAAAAGAAAATTTAGGAAATGCTACTATTTGACACAGCACTAATATAGAAAGAAAAGATAGGAAACACCTCCATATAACCGTGACTAAAATGAAAGAAGTAGGAAAAGACGCCGTATTACACAGATTGTTCTTGTAATTAAGCGTATTGGGTGTGAAGTTTAATGTTCGATGGTATATTGCGTACAAATAGTCTAGGGCAGGGGTAAACATTGTATGGAGTAGTTAATGCATCCTAAACGCAGAGTGGTTTATAAAATTCATATTTAACTGAGGGCCCTTAACGTGGCTGTTATTTCTATCCGTGTCTACTATGGTGCCTGTGCGTGCTTCAAGCGTCAAGGCATGGAAACAACCCCAGAAGATGCCATTTCACTCTTTTCTCTTCCGATATTCTGCATATTCGGCATAGAGGAAAGGGTTCAACCTATAACATTGTCGCCATAGATACCAAGGGCATCAAACACCATCACTCGGTCTCAACCGTCACTGAGTAATTTAGTTCGAAAAATAATCAAATTCATTCTTCATCTCAGAATCCATCTCTTCCCAAACCATTGAATCACTGCAGAGTGTGATTGTAACGCAAATCTGGTGTGCATAAAATGGTGCTTTTCCAAGATAAAATCTTGGGGATTTGAACTGTCATTAAATCAGTCGCACTGTCGCTGTTTTTAATTAGCTCTGTAATTAACTGAGGGAAACTTTAAATTGAAATGCTTCTAAATGTTGAACTTTGAAGTGGACGTCAATTACGAGTCTGGAAAAACGAAGTTTCATAGCAAAGTCGTTGAGGAAGGTTTCAGGTATGTCGTAAAGAAGAATTGATCTAACTCTTTTTACTAGTACGATGCTCTGACGGTGATAGTATAATCAGCATCCCACGAAATGATGCCAGTATCTTTCATTTCAGCTGATAACTTCTTGAATTAAACACTTCAAATGCACTACGTATGTATTAGATATAGCATCTCAAGTCTGAGCAGAAATGATATTTTTCACTAGCACTGTACACTGTTGGTGATAGTATAATCAGCATCCCACGAAATGCTACCAGTATCTTTCATTTCAGCTGAAAACTTCTTAAATTGAACGCTTCAAATGCACTACGCACGCATAAATTTATTAGATATAGCATCTCAAGTCTGAACATACAGGACAAGCTCCTGGCAAATAGTGTTTCAGCCTTACGAAGCGCACAGAAATTGCAAGACAAACACTCGTATTCTTCCATTGTTGTTGTTTTTTCATTTCACAAAGAACTTCAGGGCCTCGCAGAATACAGACGATGGCTTTCCCATGAGGTTAGAAATTACGGTCTTAAAGGCATGCGATTTGAAATCTGTGAGGGCACACCGCAACGGTTCTGAATCTGAAGGTCCCTCGATCGTAGGGGCCAGGGAAGAGGCCTCGCCGCATCGAATGCATAACAAATAGCTTGAGTTGGTAAGTAAGGCAGCTGTTGCGAAGTGCAGTAGTAAAAGCTGGGGCAATAGATTGTCTGTCAGAGTTTTGACTGCCAATCTTGCAAGACGTATGGGCTGCACGGCCTACACCAATGCAGTTACGGCCCGAGTTGTGAGCAACAAAGCGGGGCAAAACGAGAAAAAGTCAGGTTCAGCTGACGAAATGAAATTGCACCGTGAAAACGCAAAGTCTATGAAAAAGAAGTGAAAAATTATTGCAAGTTACAGAAGACATTGATAGAAATATTTATTTGCAAAATGTAGGAACTATCAATAAATTGGGTTACACCATGGAAAAATTAGCTATGAAGCAAAAAATGGGCACTATGTCAATCAAAGTCTGGCATTCAAGTTGAGTTACGGCCTTCAACTGAAGACTCATTTTACATGGTACCACAGTTTCCCTCCACCGCTGCTACGTTCAGTACGACAAGGTCAAATTTCAAGAAAAAGTGCAGGTTCAAACCCATGCCTTGAGAAGTGCCCCGAAATGGTCGGCACAAGTTCTGTTGTACTGCGCATCCGGATCTACTGTTTAAGCGAAATTATACTCTGACTCAGCCTTGAAGTAACCAATAGGTGTCTTTGATACTTGTAACGCTCTTGCCGGCAATTAAGATGCACAACCTTGGTTGTAATAGACAAACAATTCGCGTCGCCACAGCGGTGCCGCTTGCAGCATATGTTTTCAAGTGGACTTGGCTATGATCCGAGCTGTTGCGCGTAGAACTCAAACTGCCAGCTATTCCTCAACGACGACTAAAATTACCTGAAAAATAACTTCAGGAGATCTAACGCTGTTACCTATACTATTCCGATGAGGTGAAATTTTTCAAAATCATTTTAGGAGAAATTGTTAACTGCATCCCTACAACGACGAGGTAAAGTGTTTAAAAATCGCTTTCCGTTGTTATTCGTAATTTTTTTAAACTCCTGCCTATAGCTACCGAGGCCTGTTATCTCTCCAAATGGCAGAGAGTTCCGGCAGAATATTCTCAGTCTCGTACAAATTAGGCAACGATCGCGTGAGATGCTCAAGTGCTACAAGAGAGCACTGACCAGCTCACCGCTTATAATGAAGTGTCCGTGGATTGAGATCCGTTTCAGAGTGTGACTTATCTGCCGAATGGGAGAGCAAATCAGGAGTACACACCATGATCACATGGTCACATGATCACGGTCGCATGATCATGGTCGCATGAGAGCATATAATGATCACATGAGAGCATATCATGATATACATATATAAGAAATAGGACGTTGGAGTAGAAATATCGACGCATTTGTGTCAAGAAATAAGTACGCCAATAAGCGGATAATGTATTACGTAGGCGTACAAATACACAGCCCTGTCATGCACTTATACTTGACGTATGTATAAGAAATAAAGCGATGGAGTAGGTATAGAGCAGTGTTTCCCGAACTTTTTGTGCTGCGTACTAAGTTCTTAGTGGACGATGGGGGTACGCAGCATAGCATAGATATGATAGTTTGCCATTAACTTTGGTGTCGAAAATCGGCAGCTGTACATAGTGATAATTTTCTTCGGCAAATTTTAGGAAGGTCAAATGTAGAATAGGAAATGTTTTGTGTTTTGTAGAAGAAGATGAAACATTTGACCTCATGGTATAATTTCATTATAGATGGTTTGAGCCATTCCAGATACTTAGACAAATGCTAAATTTTCACTGATGAAGCACAAATATGCATACACAACCGATAACCTGACACCGGTTCATTTTAACTTAGAGAGTGAGAAAAATACACTAGTTTCCGGAGCACAATGACAGGCTGTCGTCGAAGAAAATGCTTAAACTGCACCACTGGTGTATATTTTTGTTTCTAGCAACAACATAACGTTGTTTATGCACGAAACTATTTAAAATAGCAAGGCAGACGCCTACACCTGTTTCAGACGGTAGTTACAGAAAGAATGATACAATACCTCTAATGTAAACTGAAGTTGAGTTTAAGATATCAGTAACTGGTAACTATCGGCTACTGTGGTATTATCCTAGTTTTTATGGCGCATGAAACAGAAATATTTAACCCAGAGGAACATCCAATTCATTGGACAATTCTGAACATGAATTATCCGAACATTTAATTCAACCGTAGTAATGATTCCAGCATTTTCTCTGAGACATTATCTACGCTTTTTTTATTCAAGTCCCCGTTTCAAAGGATTTTGTAAAAATTTCCTATCTGCATGCTGCATACAAAATAAACAGGGGGTGAATGGGTTCGCGACACCACAGTTTGGGAACTCCTGATATAGAGTGTACGGTTTCTCACAAAAATTTAAAAGTCTGTGTCAACCGATCAATTGTACTCCCATTTGAGATTTACGAAGATATTTCAGAGAAGATATTTCTAAATATGGTGCATCCAAACCAAAATATTGCACTGCCTATGATTTTAGGTACGTGTTTTCGAAGCATTTCCTGATCATTTTATTTTAAAATATCTCTTATTTAGAGATGGATAGTTTCTGCAACGTAGGTGTTGATTTGAATGATGAAACGCAATAAAGGGCAGTGAAATTTTCGCTGAATGTTACTGCTCGAATTTCCTTCTACGTCGTGCAAAATGCAACTGCATTAAAACGTCTAATCCGGAGTACAATCTTCACGTTAGGCTCCCTAACATTCACACCATATATGGGCCCGTGATGCTGAAGCATCCAATTCAAATGTCTATGCTACAAAAACAAAAGAACATCTTGGAAAGAGCTTCACAAACCCCCATAGTTCATCTATGGCAAAACAACGCAAGAAAATCTGGAAAAAGTTCTTGCATTTTCATGGCTGGGTTGCTCTTGCGTCTGCCGCAAAGTAAATCTTAGCATCCGATGCAACAATCGAATGTAAAACACGGCTATGCTAACGATCGTGTGGCAATGCTGACGTCATTGCAACGAATCAATAACAGCGCTCATATAGCATCTGACAACACTGCTAGCCACGAATTAAGCACCACTATTGGCCTAACGACGTGTCGCAATGGTGATGTCATAAAGTTTGTTCGAAATAAAGCCATTCTATTGGCTAGTCGGACAAGAGGAGGTGTATTTTCCCCCGTAGAAATGACTCTACCTTGTTTCCTCTACCGTGGTCTCAAGTTAACAGCACAGCACTAAGAACGTGGACGTTTCAAAAATGATGATCTGGCTAACTAAATCAAATTTTAAAAACACAATTGTTCAGAATGAAATGGGACTTTCGTCTCCAAGTAACTCCAAAATTATAAAACAAAAGATGTAATTGCAGAGGATGAGGAAGATAATTATGTTGCTTCGTACCTATGTAAATAGAGGCTTAGGCCTATTTTTTCAAATTCCACCCAAGAGACGTAAATTGCCTGAATGAACGACAAAAAGTTCCAGTTTCAACGGACTAATGTACTTTGAAAGCGTGGTCATCATTTCTGATGCATCACTTACGTAACTATTTACGATTTTTTCCAATCCTGAGTTATTTTCAGTTGATTTTGCTTATTTGAGTTAGCGCAGTTAATTCTGTTCGAATACGTGTGCATGCGTGTCCAGGTGGGCCAATTGATTGATTTCCTATGATTTTACGTATTTGGAAAAAACAAATTGGAACCACACAATTTCTGGATCCGTTTTCTATGATTTCGTTTTCGCATTATGCTGAAAATTAGTTTGCATTTAAAAGTTAACTCTAAATTACTGTCCTTTATTCCCACAAATAACTGCGCTACTTTCCTAGGTATGAAAACCAGAACGATAAAAAAATTGTATTTTTCAGCTTCTATTCCACAGTTAATTATCGTTGTATGTATTCTGCTTTGCCACCGTGGATGGAATACAACAAAAACTTAAAACGTATTTTAGGGCCAATTTAAATTTCTATAAAAATATCCCACTTCTATAACAGAATAAAAATAAACGAAGCAGCTCTGCCCATGCTCTTTGAAAATAAGCAGAGATGCAAAGATTCAATCATTTTTAATAACAACTTTCATCATATCCGAGCTAATTAGCTGGGATAATGCAGCAAAAAATATCGGACACTGCAGCGAAAGTCTACATCTTAATACTTTAGGGGCGGAGAGCGAGAGGCTCATTGTATTAGTCAGCTGTGCCTGTTGTTGCGGGAACAATACAATGCTTCAATAATAGAGAGACTCGGAATATTTCTGAAGCTCTGATCCCTGAGCCAGTAATTGCGAAGTAGCGATGTCGAGGAAACCCGTGCGGTGCTTTGCGGAGAATCTCTGATGTGCTTCTGCGTCATGCTTTGGGGAGAATTCACCTGCGCCATGTTTGGTGGAGAATCCACCTACTTCATGCTTGGCATGGAACTTTCTACCCCGTGCTGGGTGAATAATTAACCAACCTCCTGCTTAGTAAGGAACTCATCTACTCCGTGCAGGGTGAATAATTCACCTACTTCGTGCTTAGTAAGGAACTCACCTACGCCATGTAGAGTGAAGAATTCACTTGCTTCATACTCGGTGAAAGTTCACCGAGCTTGGTGATAAATTTCACCGAGATTAGTGATGATAAACTTTTTTATAATTCTTTGTGCGAGTAGATCTTGAAATTATTGTTGTTTGTAAAAAGAGATTTAGGAACATTTTGGAAAAATATAATTGATGGGAATTTAACGAATTTGTCTAGCGTTTACTCTAATCATTCTTAACTCTTCATTTTTACAATAGTAGCAATTAAAATAAAGAAAACGGGACGAAATTGTTCACCCCCAAAAACTAATAAATGAGACTGAAAACTATTACAGTGCCCTTGATATTGTTTTTTTCTGTCATGTCTCCATAACCAAAATGGTAAATACACTACCTTCGAAATGATTCAAGAGAGAACGCACCAGAGACTACCTCTACTTTAGGTGTATCGGAAGCGGAAAAGTTGAAAAATATCACTTAGGCCTAGACGCACTACATCAACAAGTCAATTACTTTCACCGGAACATATTCAATCAGTTATTGAAAAGGTATTCATTACATCACGTATTGATTCATTTTGAACTATTAATGTTCATTGAAATTGAAGTTTATGCAATGCTGTGAAGACTCCTTTCCAGCCAGCAAAATGATATTGATGGACGTATGTCTCTTTGTATTTGTAAGGACTTCTAAATAAGAAAGAGAAAACTCAGAAATGCGCTCGTGGAATTTCAAGGATATCTCTCGATGTGGAATAACATACGAGGGGGATTATACGTTCTAAAATTGTCTGTAAAGATTGGAAGGTAACAGCAGTATTGGAAAAACAATAGTGATTGTATTTTCCGCAATCCTGTATTTTTTATAACAAAGATGCAGCATCCAATCCTTCTTACTAATTCTTCTTCGAATATCGCTAAAGCGCAAGGCAAAAAACGACGGGTATATTTATTTCTACAGCACGCGCGAATGATGACGTCAATAATTTTAAATAATGATAATATTATAAATAATGATAATATCATGAATTAATAGTGTTCAGTGAATTCCGTTGCTCCAGCTCTGTTATTCAAAATTCTTGGTCGGTATCGACCATATTTTTCAAATACAGAGACACCTAGAGTATAATTTCTTGAATGTAACTTTAGTTAACTAGGCCCTGGTGTCGAAGTAGAAACCACTGCGCAGAGTCAGCTCCAGGTCCGCTCACTCTGAAGGATAAGGTCCACGTATTTTTTTGACGGTCATCGCCTGCTTATGTCATATGTGCGGGATAATAAACACACAACGCTGTTGGTTGTGACCTTGTATTATTTCCGCATTGACAAGCATCGCATGGTTATAAAAATCTCTTAATGTAAAGTAGACTTTTGACTAACGACGGGCAAATTGAATTAAATTTGAAGGTCATAAAGTGTGTTTAGACAACCTGATCAGTTGTGACTACTGAAAGCTTTGAATAGAGGCGAGGAATCCTGCGAAGAATTCTTCAGCAGTCGGGATAATTTGCGCTGCCGGCAAAAGGAATCCAAAAGTTCCCTGGTCCCTCAGCTCTACAGCGTACGAATACACGATGCCGAACTCGTCGTACGTGTAGTCCACGCTGCCGCCCGACGCTACGTCTGGAGAAAATGAATAATTTTTTACATATGTAGGTCATTTGTGAACGGGGTTTTGTTTAAATATAAAAAAAAGTAAACGAGCGTCAAGGGTTTTTAGATTTTTCAGTAGGCTCAGATATTTGATAAGGTAAGATAAATCTAAGATTCACTATTTTTTTATGATATTTAAAAAAAAAATTTAAGTTTAACATTCACGCATGCTCAATGGATGGGAAATGATCTAACAGAAACGTGAATATTGCAAATCGAAATGTTAATTTTTCAAAGGGCTTGTCAGTTCACACTCAGAGTGAGATTTCATCTACAGTTTAGCGATTAATCTGACGATGCAGCCAGTACTCACAAATGACATCAGCGATGTTGCCGTATGTGTAACTGGTGCCGTGCACGGCCTCCAGGGCTGCCACTCCGATCGCTGCCACTCGGTCCTGCTCCGAATCAAAATAACTATAAATAATTAAATGAAAAATAAAATAATAATTCTGAACTTCAATGGCTGTCATTCGGTCCTGTTTGTGAATCCAAATAATAATAAATATTGATAAGAATAATGATTGTAAACTCAAATGCCTGCCACTCGGTCCTATTGCGAATAAAATAATAATGATAATCTGAATTACAAAATAATAGTGAACTTTAATGGCTGCCACTCAGTGCTATTCTGAATAAAATGAATATTACAAAAATGACACAAGTAAAAATATGTATAAAAATGGTGAACTTTAATGGGTACAGCTAGGTCCTATTTTAAATAAAAAAATAATAAATGTCGATGGGAATAATAATACTAAACACCAATGCCTGCCACTTGGTTCCGTTAGGAATGAAAATAATAACAAAACTCTCTTTTCTCTTACACTAGCAACAAGTTTGCTTCAATGCGATTTCCATTCACGCCTGCACGAGTGCGAGCATCAGGCGAGATTTTCAAACCCAATCTGAAGCTGTGCGATTAAAAGATTCATAAATTTAATAGTCGAAAGCGAAATATTACAGAAGCTGGCTGAATAAAATTAAGTGGCCTTTTTTTATTCTACGAGTGTGTGTTCATAAGAATGCCCTGGCATCCTGGGTACACATTTCTGCTGAAAACTTTGTGTCAGAGCGGCATTATTTACATAAATATTCCGTTTATATTATTGTACCACGGCTTGCTACCACGCTCAGAGGCAGGAAATTTTTGAACAGCACCGAAAATTCAATAATTTCGACAGAATGGGAAGGATTTTATGCAACATAAGTTTAAACTGCCTTTGAGCTCAGGTTTTTTTGAGTTCCTCAGTCCTAAAATTCTGGATTTCATCTGTCAGTTTTAAAAATTTAAACCATTTCACGAATTCGTCTCGAACGCCCGATAAGGAAAAGAGGGAGATGAACCCAAACGGATTTGTTGATGATTTGAACTTTCTGACTAAAACATCAATGTTCTCTAAAATGTAAAAACATCCATTAAGTTGTGAAGGACAACTTAGACCTATGTTCACTAAACTCTTTTTCAGAGGCCCGCACTCATTGTACTGAGAGACAGTCCGTCAGTTTCTCGTACGCTCAATAATTACCTCGTGGCATCCCTCTTAATAAGAGACCCAAAATTATACGTGTAAATCAAATCTAAAATCCGTTACCGACAACAGAATTATACACACAACTTCTCACGTTCACTCTTTCCACTAACTAAACGCTCTACTCGTATTTCCCTTTCCAACTCTACTGGGATGAGCAGCACACGTAAAGAACACACGAAACTCTTAAAACTTCACTCAACGTAAAACTTCACTCAACGTAAACTTCACTCAACGTAAAACTTCACTCAACGTAAAACTTCACTCAACGTAAAACATCACTCAACGTAAAACTTCACTCAACGTAAACTTCACTCAACGTAAAACTTCACTCAACGTAAAACTTCACTAAACGTAAAACTTCACTCAACGTAAAACTTCACTCAACGTAATACTTCACTCAACGTAAAACTTCACTCAACGTAAAACTTCACTCAACGTAAAACTTCACTCAACGTAAAACTTCACTCAACGTAAAACTTCACTCAACGTAAAACTTCACTCAACGTAAAACTTCACTCAGCTTAAAACTTAACAGGTCAGTTATTACATGCTGACCATTTCATCGGAGTCGGCAGTGAGGTCAGAGGTGTAGCCGTAGGGGTACATCCAGTACTGGGAGTAGGAGTGCAGGGAGTACACCGCCTTCGCGCGTGATCCAAGCTCCGCAAGTGTCGCTCGAAGGGCGTCTGATTCTACTTCCGAGAACGCCGATGGGCCTGATCAAGAAAACAAGAATGTGAATATATGAAGCTAAAAAGAGTGTTTTTCCGTGATTAATTCTGAAATTTCGATTGATCTTGCACATTGAAGATGGGAAAAAGAGAAAAGAGTTTGATATTTGACGTGAGATGTCACTCATATGGTGTTATTTGGATTCGTGAGCTGCCATTAGCCAAGTGATAGGATGTCGGAGGATGCGTGGGGGCACTATTCTTCTATAAAAAAGATCTGAAAAATTGTCTTCTGTGGTTGAGTTTGTTCTTAAGGAAGCCAGTAGATTATTTTTCCTTGTCCCTTTCCTTGGTTTTGTAATTAATGGAACAAAAAGTACGAAAGCAGACAGTGCAACAGCACTTTCTGGAATTGGTCACACAATGAACCGGTAGAAAATAATTCAATCAAAGATAGCACCCACAGAAACTGTAAAAAGATTTCTTTTGACAGGAGAGGCAGTAAGCTAACGTTCATGATCTCCATGTTAAGATTATTGATTTGTTGACGGTTCACATACAAACTACAATAGACAATTGTGGTGATTTGCTTAGCTTTTAACCTTAAATGACCTTATATGTTGGATGTCACACAGCTTCAAGATGAATTAAAACTTCACAGAACCTAAGTTACTAAACCTAACAAAGAAACCTCCACATGAAATATAATTTCCACTCCTACATGTTTCGACAAGTTTTACAAGCGGTGGCAGCTGTCAAATTAAGCAATTTGTGTCGATGCTTGCATTTCCATCAACATCTCGGACAGCCCTAACGACACGCTTCTCCCCACCATTGAAGTAACGTGTAAGTCTGTACCTACTCATTTTCAGTCGAAACTTTCCGCGCCGTTTGTGAGTCTGCGTTCTGACATCCAAGCTAATCCTCCCACACTTGCGTCATATGCAAAGCCTCGTCTGCCCCTCCTCGCCCCTGTGATCTATTTCTTTATTTTTTCCCAACTCAATGTGTGTTCAACTTTCTTTCTTAACTTTCAAATTGGCATCGCTTCGGTGCGGCTTGCGGTGCTTTTCAACTTTTCATTAAACGCTCTTTCTTTACTTTCCTGTAAGCATCGGTTTGGTGTAACGTGCTCAACTTTTAAGCCCAACATACTTCACGTTAAACTCTCTCAACTCTGCTATAAGCATTTCTCCATTGCATTTCCCTCTACTATCCTTCCCTACACACCTAGTGTTAAATTCATTTAACCATCAGGTAAGCATTTGCTATTCTTCCCTACACACCTTGTATTAAATTCTCTCAACTTTCAGATAAACATATTGCTATTCTTCCCTACACACCTAGTGTTAAATTCACTTAACTTCCATATCAGCAAATTGCTATTCTTCCCTACACTTTTGCGTTAAATTCTCTCACGTTTCAGAAAAACACATTGCATTTCGCTCCACTTTTCTCCCTGGCACACTGCGCACTCTCACACAAGCACCGCCCCGATGCAGGAGCTCACCGTGGTAGGTGTCGGCGCAGGCGATGTCTGAGGCACCTTCCCCTCCGAAATTCGAGTCCCAGTTGCGGTTCACGTCGGCCCCATAGCACGCTCCGTATGTTGGACGCTTGGAATGTTGGCGGTTCCGGGGAATGTTGTTGGTTCCAAGATAACATTATTGCCGACCGGACTGTTCCAGCCGAGACAGACAAAAACGAGGGAGCGAAGCTGTGTAACGAGCCTCGCGTCATGGAAAATCCTTTTATGTTTTGTCAACGTAGCTGGAGCGATTGTCTTTGGGATATCTCAGGCAAATGGAAAAGCTTGAATGCTATTTTTTTAAATCGACCGAGCTGCGTTTCAAGAAATACTTGTCCCAAAAATAGCGTAATGCGTCGTCAGGGTTAATTTTTTCTTGAAGGTTCTTATGAAGAAGTAAATACGAGTTTCCGCGAAGAGCTTCGGCCAAATTTAATATACAACGCTCGATCAGTCACAAAGAATCCATGAGCTCAGCATAGCTACTGCATTCGGCAGAGTTTTTATGTCCCTACAGGAGAATATTTAACTTTAAAACGCGAGATGACGTCATGGTTGAGTCAGACCAAGGAAGTTTATCCAACTTCCTTGAGTCAGACCATCCAGTAATGAGTGGCAAAGTGAGCATCCATGTCTTTCTTCATGGGTAGAAGAAAGCACAAAGTATTTTATGGTGAGTAAAAATGTTTGTGTGATGGTAGAGGTGGTGGAAAGAATATCCAAGAATGGGGAAAAAAACATCCGAGAGAAAATAAAGAAAATGTCAAGGAAATAGTAAGAACTAGATCTTATGGAGAACACACAAACTAGAGGGTGGAAGGAATACCTAAGAAATGGCAGAGGAAATACCCATGAGAATTAGAAGTGAATGAAGGAGACGGAGAAACTGTGACAAAATTGGAGGAGATATCAAATAGATATTAGAGTGGAAAAATACAGAATCGGCTATGAACTTATTCCCGTTACAGATATTGATATTCAGCCATTTGTGTCTGTAGACCAGATCATTTGAATGCGCATGCGCTTTGTAATGCGCAGGCGCATTAGACGCGACAAGCAGTGATGCAGAGCCCAGGTATATAACTTAAGCAGGAGTTCATGTCTAAAGTAATTAATTGTGTTTTAATTCAATATAATTAGTTTAAATAACCAATTCCTTAATTAATTATTCAAGTGTGACGTCTCAATTAATAAAAGTAGAGGGAATGCCATGTCAAATGTAGATGGAATGCCATACCAAACGTAGATGGAATGCCATGCCAAATGTAGATGGAATGCCATACCAAACGTAGATGGAATGCCATGCCAAATGTAGGTGGAATACCATACCAAACGTATATGGAATGACACGTAGTCTGTCATGAAGGAAAAATAGATCTGGAAGGACTGATTCACGTTCAAGATTTCACGATTTTCTTTTGATTGCTGCGAATTCGCTCGTTATAAATTCAGTAAAACTTGAGTTCAGTGTAAAAAGTTTTAATTAGATGTGAATAAACTACGTTTATTCGTCTTCACTCTCTCACGCTCGGAGACCAAGAGCAACAGAAAAAGTTGCTTTTATAACGATGTCATAAAGTAGAAACGCCGGCTATGACCATTAGTTTCGGAGTGTGTGTTCTTCGAAGGCGTATAATAAAAACTCACCGCATTAAATAGGACGATGTCGCAGCGCTCATTAGCGTCGGCCATATAATTAGAGGTGGACCATATAAACTAAAAGACATTAATATAAAAACGACCAAGCTCGTGGGCTCGGGAGATCCGTCATGGTGAGGGAAAGCTAAGCTCCCACAAAAAGAACACACCCCCCTCCTCCCTTCGCCCAACCCTCCCTCCCTCCCCTGGCGGGAGCGCTGTCCACGACTGCATTGAGACATGATTAGGAGATCACTAAGTACGGGGACACCGAGGCGAGTAGTCAAGCATTGAGGACTCAGTGTCAGGACAGGAAGGCGAGTGGTCGAGCGTAGACCGGATCAGTCAGTGGGAGACGGCTAGGAGACCGGTGTTCAAATAGCCAGAACCAAATTCGTAGTCTTTCGCGATTGTCTGTTACAAACTTGTTCTCTGGGTCGCTCTTGATTGTTGTTGCACAATCGTACCTTGGATTGCTCTGGATTGCAGGTTACACCATCGTGCCAGGTATTGTGTTGACTGTATGCATACAGTCGTCTGGTTTGCATTACCAATTGAGTGGTCATAGAGGATGTGTTTTTTATGAGAGTCATTTTGGTCGTTGCGGTGGACATCCTCGCCTGCGTGAGCTCTGTCGTCCAGCATTTACTACACCTCCCCATAAAGTTAGAAATCTTCGGGTCGTGTTCCTTGTTCCTCTCTCTCGCACACCTCTCTCTCCGACACTGAAACACGCGCCCAGGTCTCGTGCCATTGCTACCTTAACTTTTACGAACCGTCAATATAAAATTAATTTTTACATTCGAAGCCTCGTGCTTCTGGTGGCAGCGAACTACCCGTTTTTAATCTTATCTTAAATCTTAACGTAATACCCCCACCGTGCGACTAACTCCAAGGGGGAAGAAAATACAACACGAAAGAAAGAAAACGATTACAGAAAGGAAATCGAAAGAAAAGCGCGACCTAAGAGCGTATTACGTACAGATGAATTAAAAAAGGGTCTCACATATGTAAGTCACAAAGTTCGGCCCTCAAGAAGGTCTTTGGAAAATGAAATTATTTAATGTGAAAAAAGTTTGTGTGTCTCATTTTTAAAATTAATTTTGAAATCCCTCTTAACAATTACAAATAAACGAAGTGATTTCGGCTATCCTTGGTCAAGCCTGTGTAGATTTCAGACTTCCAGATTGATGAGTAAATTTTGGCTAACTTTATCTTTTCCCAACAGTACGAAACACCGGACTCCAAGTGTGGAATCTTGAACCCCTAATCTTTCGCATACAAGGCGAGCTTCATTAATCACTAAACTAAAGTGACTGCAAGCCTAAAAAACTCAGGCTTCTGTCGGTTCAAACGAAACCTTTACACAACCCTCAGAGTTTTACGTTTCAGAGAGTCTCACAAAAAAAATCCCCATGAACCCCAGAGTTTGACTCTTCTGTTGGTCATCACCAAAATCTTTTCAAAACTCTCTCAGGATTTTACTCGTCTGTTGAGTCACAAGCTAATCCTCACCACAATTTTTCAACTCTCACTCTTCTGAGGTTCAGAAAAACCTCACCACAATTTTCCAACTTTCACTCTTCTGAGGTTCACAAGAACCTCACCACAACTTTCCAACTTTCACTCTTCTGAGGTTCAAAAGAACCTCACCACAATATTCCACCGTTCATTCTTCTGAGGTTCAAAAGAACCTCACCACAATTTTCCAACTTTCACTCTTCTGAGGTTCACAAGAACCTCACCACAATATTCCAACGTTCATTCTTCTGAGGTTCACAAGAACGTCCCCGTAATAACCCTCGATGTTTAGGCCTCCCGAGGGCTGCAGAGAAGTAACTCACCTGGACTACCCTCAGAGTGCGACCCTCGTAAGTGGTGCCGATCTCGAAGCTGGAGACGAGCTCAGGGAAGTCGGCCTCGAGTTGGTCTAGTTCTCCCAAGAGCTGCGAGGGGAAATCATGTCAGTTAACCACACAGTATTAGAAAAAATACTCAAACAAATAACTACTCGTACGTAAAAAAATTTGAAAAATCTAGTGTCTAATAGTTTGAGAATAACGCGAAATTGATGTGCACGGATGTAATTATTGACATTTTGAATGCAGTCATTCTGCATTGAACAATAGCTCTGAAAACATTGTCGAGAGAGAATATGAAGTCCCGTCCTGTTCAGTTCTTATTTACCATTAAATCAACACGAGTTCTTTGGCTTTTACAGCCTTACGCAATGAAATTTTGCTACAGTACAATCATTAAAACTTGCAGCACCGCCAGTACAAGTCAAAGTACCGCCATCACAAGTTACAGTACAGCCAGTAAAAGTTACAGTACCGTATCAAAATCCCTATAAGTGGTAGAGTCGATCTTCGGCGATTTAGGAGGACTGAGCGTCGCTCGCTGCTCCTCTATCAGCCTGCAAGGGAACAAAAATTTTGATTACAAAAGTAGATATTATTCAACCTGATGAATTACTCGTAATTTCATGTTAAATTCACCAACCATACTTATTTTAGACAGTTTAACTAGCCTCCCTGAAAGCGTGGCATGATATAAATTACAAAATATGTTGCACAAAATTCTCTTTATTTCACTCCGCGATAGAGAGCGTGAAATAAAATAAGCGATTGAGACAGGTTGTGAAATATGCTTTACAAAAGTTCCGTATTTCACACCACGGTAGAAAACATAACACACAAATGCTCCATTATTCACAACACAACAGAAAGCATTAAACACAACAGCTCCGTATTTCACACCACAATAGCTCCGTATTTCACACCACAATAGCTCCGTATTTCACACCATAAAAGCTTCGTTTTTCACACCATAAAAGCTCCGTCTGACACACCACAGAAGCTCCGTATTTCACACCATGAAAGCTTCGTTTTTCACATCATAAATGTTCCGTATGACATACCACAGAAGCTCCGTATTTCACACCACAGAATCCCAAATTTCACACCACAGAAGCCCCGTATTTCACACCACAACAAAGAACACACAACACAAAAACTTCGTATTTTCCACCACAGAAGCTCCGTATTTCACACCACAACAAAGACAATAACACACATGACCACGCATTTCAACCAAAAAAATGAGGGTAAATCTCACTTCTCGACGTCGTGTATCATGACGGAGACGCTGGTGGCAGCGCTGGCGAGGAGCCGCATGAGCTGCGGCTGCTGCTGGGGCACCATCACGTCGAGGTGGCCGGGGGCGCTGGCCCACACGTCCAGCTGGTGCTGCTCCACCGCCTGCTGCAGCTGCTGCCGCGTGGCGGCGTCGTAGTACAGCCGCAGCACGCTGTGGCTGTGGCGGGTGTGGCAGAGTGGGGTGTGAGGGTGTGGCAGAGCGGGATGTTGGGGTGGCAGAGC
>JACJUY010001295.1:0-17938 GCA_014220935.1 Platorchestia sp. MABIK
CCATCCCATTCCATCCCATTCTATCCCATTCCATCCCATTCCATCTCATCCCATTCCATCCCATTCCGTCCCATTCTATCCCATTCCATCTCATTCCAACCCATTCCATCCCATCCAATTCTATCTCATTCTAACCCATTCCATCCCATTCCATCCCATCCCATCTCATCACATTCCATCCCATTTCATCCCATTCCATCTCATCCCATTCCATCCCATTCCATCCCATTCTTTCCCATACCATCCCATCTCATTCCATCCCATTATTAATAATCTGATCCAAATTTTCGAATCCTATTCTAATTTATTCTTTAATGTTTCTTCAAATCTATTATTTTCCCTTATATTACGCTTCATACTACGCTATCAAACTCGTCACCACGGAATTTGAATTGAAACAAAGGATATGTAAAATAAAATTACCGTGCCTCATGACAAGCACGTTTCACAGTCGTGTTGCTTCAGCACCTTGGCTAGCATGATGGCATCTCTCTGGCAGACTGACTTGACAGTCTGCTCAGTGATTGTTGCTCACATGCGCATATCACTGAAATGGTATCGTTTCTCGACAGGCAGGATTTGCTCAGTGATTGTTGCTCACATGCGCAAATCCCTGAAATGGTAGCGTTTCTCGATGGGCAGGATTTGCTCAGTGATTGTTGCTCACATGCGCATATCACTGAAATGGTAGCGTTTCTCGACAGGCAGGATTTGCTCAATGATTGTTGCTCACATGCGCATATCACTAAAATGGCAACAAATGTTTCTTGACAGGTGGGATTTGCTCAGTGATTGTTTCTCACATGCGCACATCACTGAAATGGCAGCAAGCATGTGAGGAGCTGCCGTGTGTCTCCAGCTGCTGATAGAAATTTGAAGGCCTTCCCTGCAATCTAAATTAAACCTGAGGATTCGAAATGAAAGTAGGTCAAAAATCTCTGAATGTCTTTTTTGGGGAGGAGAGGCAGCGCAAAAAATCGGTCGTCTTCCGAGTAGACATTTAAATGCAAATGAAGGGAACGTTCCGTTCCGATGTGCCGTTTGCATTTTTACTCGCATTGAACTGAATTTGATTCGTGAAAATTTCTAAATCTAGGGATTTTTATAAACCAAGGTAGGAATTTTGCTCCCAAGTTCGCAGTTTTCATGAAAGTTGGTTGATTTTGACCTAGTAATAGGTTCATATTATTGTTGCTATCGCCCGGTGGGGATCTAAACTAACTCCAGTTTTCCATTTATGGTAAGTTGAAGTCGAGATGACTTAAATTGTATCGTGTGTGTGTCTTGAGTTTCATAGTAAGAAGAGAAAACATACATTTAATGCAATGTTCACAACATCTAGTAAAATTAAATAAAGTTTTCACATTTATTATTTTACTTCTTTTCAGTAAAGTTACCGTTCTTTAAGATATTCCAATTAAACAGCATCGTTAATTATTACTTTACCACAGAATTAATTCTTAATTTACCTCATTATCATTCTCTATTATACAACACTCGACGTATTTTTAGTGTAGTGATGAAAGATAACGAACCATATCCCACATGGTAACTATTTCTTTGATAGCTTGTGTCAGAGTAAAATAGTTGCAGCAATAACGTTGCAAATAAACTCCACCTTAAATGAAGTCAAAGTACGTCGTCCAGTTAACACTTTGTTCACTAAAATACTATTTCCATCAGTACTAGAAATCGATATTAAATATCCCGTTCATATTTGTGTCCTCCTTTAAGAAGAGCTTCAGAGTCTAATTGGTAATTATAAGCATGACGTAAAACTGTCATTTTAGTGACCAATATTCGATCTACCAGATGATTGTCTATAAATTAGTTTTAGCCTGCCTTAGCACTACAAAGATGTTCAAAGAGAAGAAGGATGAAGGCACCATTTAGTATGGAGTTAGGGGAAAAAAACTAAGTCAAAAAGGAAGTTTATGAAACATGATAAATGTTGAAGAAGAAAGTAGTGGGTGCTGAAAAACAGGACAGCATTGAACCTAGAAAAGATGGTCCTTCAGAAAACAAAAAAAAAAATTTATTTAAACAAAAATTATGGCCTACCTAACTCTCAGCTCGGGCCCTCTCAGATTCTCCCCCTAGGAGTACTAATTGCCATACTGTAGATACAATAGCTGTATCCCCTTTTTGGGAGTCGAACTACCAGATTATTCAGATTCTTTGAATCATACGCCACATTGATCATTAGAACCCCACGTATTATTGTTATAATATAAGAAAGTTTTAGCCTCCCTTTACCACGACAAAGATGTTCAAAGAGAGGAAGGATGAAGGCACCATTTAGTATGGAGTTAAAGGAACGCAAAATCTATGCACAAGACGCATAGAAACAGTAATCTAAGAAAGAAGTTCATGAAACGAGAAAAAGTTGAAGAAGAAAGTAGTAGGTGCTGAAAAACAGGCCAGCAGTGAACCGAAAAAAAATAGTCCGCAACAAAACAAAAACCTATTTTATTTCAACCAAAAGAAGGCCTACCCAACCTTTAGCTCGGGCCCTCACATAGTCCCCCTGGGAGCGCTAATTCCCATAGATACGATAGTCGTCTCCCCCTGAGGGAATTAAAACCCCACTTCCGAAACAACGAAGGGTATATAAGTGCTCTGTAGTGTACAGGAAGATCGCTTCTCATTATACGTAGTGAGACGTGCAGTCTGATGATATCTAATGATAAGGCCTCCAGAATTCAAGTAGCAAGAGAGAGAAGGAGATTAGGCTCGCTAAGCTTCTCCGACCAATTAATTATGTTCGATACTCTTCAGAGCTGTCCTCAAGTGCATTAGACTATCGCAGTTCTATGATTTTGAATTCTAGATCATTGAGTCCTGGAATATCGAACACTACATCATTGAAACTTAAATTATTGAACACTGGATCATTGAAACTTAAATTATTGAACACTAGATCATTTATCCCTGAATTATTTAAATATAGATGAATGATCCATGGGTTATTGAACGATTGATCATTTATCCCTGGATTATGATCCAGGTTTGATAAATGCTCTGAGGTTCGATAATTGTCGAACCTTAGATCATTGAACCCTGTTTTATTGAGACTTAGATCATTGAATCTAGTATTATCAAACCAGAGTCCTAAATTACTGAACCCTAGACTATTGAACCCTTGTTTATTGGGCCTCAAATCATTAAACTTTTAATCAATTGGCCGTGTGGTAGGTCACTGAGCCCCAGATCGTCGAACTCTAGATTATTAAGACCTTGATTACATATCCAACTCATGATAAATAAACCCTAGATCATTGAACCATGATTATTGAGCCCTAGATTACTGCACACCAATTGCAACTCAATTTTCCTCAGCTATACAGTTGTTTGTGAGCCACGTATTTTTACAGACTACTACACTTTAGTCTGAGATCATTGTTACTTTGGATTTTTGATTCCTAGATTTTCGGACTCTGTACTTGGGCTTCAGAATATTGAGTCTCGCAGGCTCCTCTTTCGAGCTTCAAATTATCGAGTCTTAGATTTTTGTAGACTCTGACCATGAACTCAAATGTACTCGCGCACTCACAGCGAGGAGCCAAGTCGTACTTGAATTTCGCATGAGCACATACCGCTAAAAACTTTCACAGCACATTTCAGGGCCTGCGAGCTCCCTGAAGACTCGTTTCTGGGTTATTTTTTGCCCAACATACGAGATTCGATGACATTACCACCATATTATCCTTTATATTAACGTCATTCTGGAATGAATTAGGTGAAAAAAATTCTGGTAAGAGAAAAATTATAAGTTAGTTTAAGCCTCCTTAATCACATCAAATGTATTCCTGAGAAACAAAAGGGGAAAAGATAACATTGTGTACGGAGTTGAAGAAACATGGAATCCATGCACAAGGTGTGTTTCACATAAGATCTCCTGCACAGAAAAGATTAGATTATTAGTTAGTTTAAGCCTCCCTATCCTCAACAAATGAGATCCGAAGAGAGGAAAGAAGAAGGCACCATTTATTATGAAGTTAAGGGAACGTGGAATCTATGCAGAAAGGGCATGGAAACAGTAAGATGAGAAAGAAGTTCATGAAACGAGATCAAAGTTGAAGAAGAAAGTAGTAGGTGTTTTAAAAACAGGACAGCAGTGAACCGAAAAAAGTTGGTCCGTAACAAAACAAAAACCTATGTTAATTCAACAAAAAGATAGCCTACCTAACCTTTAGCTCGGGCCCTCACATTGTCCCCCTGGGAGATCTCCTGCACATAGAAGCAGCTTGTAAGGAAGTACGTATGTTTATGAAACACGCTCTAAGTTGAAAAACGTAGTAGGTGCAGAAAAAGAGGACAGCAGTCAACTGAAAAAAGGTCTGTAACAAAACAAAAAAAAAAATTCAATTCGAACCAAAGTGAGCCCTACCTAATTGTTAGCCTGTGTTTGCATTTTTTCCTAGGGGAGCTAATTCCCATTGACACAATATTGTGGTTTCCCAAAGGGAATAAGAATTCAGACGAAAAAATTGGATACTCAGGTGTGAGACTGAATTTAAGGCAGTGTTTTTTCATTTATTTCTAGAGTGATTGTTCACGTTCAGTTCCGTTATACCGTGTTATTCATCATATTTGTTTTACCAACAATAATACTTGCTCTATATTTCAATTAATTAGTTGAGCTGTCAAAGTATACGGTGACAGTTGATGCAGCGGTCATGATTTATATATAAAGCACTGTAGAACTTCTCGCTTGATACGTATGGAAAGCAAGAAAAATGTCAGCTCAATAAGAGTTTTACAATTTTTCCTTACCTGTCCGCCTTGATTTATCAGGTTTAATTCTTAATTTCAGCTTATGCGAGCGTGTAAAGATAAAATTGTATCCGTAGCAGGAGAGTTCGACTAGTCTGTGGCCGCTTGACGTGTACGGTTATTCGCATTAAATAACTTTAAGTCTGATATTTATTTGTCTCGAGATTCTTCGATTCCGACAGTTCGCTTCCCTTTAGAGTTTGCGGAGGAAGTTTTCAAACTCATCAGTAATTCTATTTTATTTGTTCCTCACCGATATCATAATAACATAACGAATATTTGGTTCTCGATTCTATTTGATCAAACCTAGTGTGAATGGTTTTGAAATCATTCTTGAATAAATTCAGGTTAGCTATGGTACTTGATGGTTGTCTTCAAATCATGAAAAGTTTTACTAATTTATTTTTTGCAGGACATTTTAATGTGTCATTCATTCATATATAGAAAAAATCAAATCTGAAAATAAGTTAATCCGGTATTTAGAGAAACATCAAAAAATAAGAAACGCGTACTGAACGTGCCTAATTTACAATTGATTGAAAAAAAATCAGACACCAAATGCATACACATTTTTCGACAGGGCTTAGCATGCAAAAAAGTATTCAATAAATAAAGAATATCCGAACGATTTCAGTGGAATTTTCCCAAGAATAATTCAATACATTTACATTAAGTATTTAGAACTGATAGGTTTCACGTCGTACTTTTGCTAACAATTCAATTATTTTATGAACGTACGCTGTCTATCTTTCAAATCCGTTGCAATTCAGGAATTTCGTGGGACAAATTAAGTTAACATAAATTCAATATGAACTGCTTGGGGAAAATCGGAACTACTTACGAATGTTAGGAAAAACTGAAAAATAAATCTCGAAGATTAGGCACCAGCGCAAAGTCGCACTGACTTGATGTTTCTGAACACCATAATTATGGAAGTTCAAATAATTTCCCAATTTAAAACAAATCTAAGCGAAAGATTCCGCCAAACAATGAAAATGTGAATTGGTTTTCCTTAGAGAACGATTTGTTTTATTTTCGGTGGTGTGCTAAAGAGTTTTATAAGTCATGCGTGAGTGTGGGAGAGAACAATATTATTTTCTTCGAAAAAGTACAGTAAAAATTACAGTACAGTTCAGTATCTGCAGAGTACAATAAAAATTTGACTTGAAAAACATATCTGTAATTTGCATTTCTAGTAAGCAATAGGTACGTACTGAGAAATTTAAAAGTTTATCATGATTCACCATCATTTATTACATATGAAGAAAACCCTATCCAATTTTACCACGGACAGCAAGTCGTAAAATTTCACCCATAGAACACTGTCTCATCTGAAGATGCAATCGTTAAACTTCAAACGGAGTTAGACTCGTCTAATTAATTCACGGAAGGAAATTTCAGCCTTCGTGTTGGAAGCATCTGACTTTGAGAAGGAGACAGACAGCGAGTGAAGTCAGTCAGATCTGATGGCTCAAGGTGGCGGACGTCACTTCGACTTTGGCAACGACCGACCGAATTGACGCAATAAAACTTTTGGTGCAGCGAACTCAAGTTCGGGTGCGGCATGCAAATGCATGGAAGTTGGGCCATGCGTCTTGTGCACTGGAGGGGCCAGATTTGGGCGGCGTTCCCTGTAATTGTATTTTATTGAGCTATCTTAATTTTAGACTGGACTTGGTTGTCTCGTTTGCCAAAACTATTACGCTTTGTTGTTATTTTTGGTCGCCAATATTTAACAGGCACGCGACAAAAAACGTTTCAGCCTCTGCAAAACTCAGATGTCTGAGTTATATTCAAAACTGCGCTCCGATTTCCCTTTATACTTCCCTTCTTAATGAGGCAGGAATCTGCGTACTGTGTTGGGGGCTTCTGATGAGAGTTGAAAAATGATGGATGCAAGTTCGATAGGAGTAATTGATGGCCTTTTCAACTATCTCCGGTATCTACACGAATTCACTTTACAGATTATTTCAGAGATTGAAAAAATACTCAAAACTAAAGGGCGTAAAAATATCACAGTTGCCAAGCGAATGAAATAGTTGAACGTTGCTCTACTTCGAGTAAGATGTACGGAGAAATAAAACAAAATTTCTTATACTCGGCTTCCATTTCCATAGCCTATTCTAATGACTCCTAAATAATAGGAAATAATTTGTCGTTTTTTGCATCTATATTCCGAAGAGAATACGTTTTTCCTCTTTGCGTTGTTCCCCTGCGATGTAAATGTTTTTTGCATTAATACCGTCATCACACTAATACCGTCAGTTGTCTACACATTCATTGGAAACAAAAATATATTTAGCAGAACTGTTTTGAAGTTAGCTCTTCAGTCACCTTAGGCACTTATTTCTGTCGAACAATCACTCAAGGTTTACCTTCCAATTTTTCTACATCAGATTGCCTGACAACGTCGCACACTAATTATCACACTAGTAATATGACCGTAAAGCTTTACATTAGTTTCTAGCTAATGTTACTCAACTGATCTTCTCATCACAGAAACAAAAAGACATCCTTCATAACTTGTCCAAAGCGTTACAAAACAAAAATAAAACATTTAACCACAGGCATCTTTGTCTCATGTCTCTATCCCTTACACCAACCTTGAACAAGTTGCTACAAGTTCAGTACTCCACCAGCAAAAACTTAGAAAAACGTAGAAAGAAGATATGGAGGTCATCTGTAACAGTTGATGCCGCCTGTGCAGGCTACTTTGGCGAGTTTCGTATGCAGATTGCGTGGTGAAAGTTGGAAAGACACCATCCGGCGGCACTCAGTAACCCAACTGAGTTTAAAGTCCTTCAGACGTTGGTCTTTTCTGATTGTATTGTTCAGGGGAGTGTTCCTCTCAGCTGCTGCTCTGTGAAATCTTTTCCTTCGTACAACACAAAAGTTCAAATTCAAATTGTAAATTAGAATGAGAAAACTTACTTACAATTGAAAAAACTGAATTTTTACGAGGGCAAAATTAGTAATTATAGAAATAAGAGCCATACAATTGAAAGTTTACAAGATTTCAGAAGGAACATGAGAGTTTTTTCTCTGAGAATCTTTAATTTTTTTTTCTCCTAAATTGAATCACAGAATATGACATATGAATTTTCCAGTGTGAATATCCATAGTGAGGGCCGAACTAAATTTCATGCTAATGAAACATTAAGAGATTACATTATTTTTCCACGTCTAGAAAACTGCTCTCTCATATCAAATGGCTTTCATCAAATTTGATGCCTACAGTCCTCATAGGAATACTTAATTATTCATATAAATTGTTTGAATCATCAATTGATGTAAAATTTTGCAACATTAATTCCGTGCGACATTTTTTTTAAATAATTACGAGAGAATCAAAGCGATCTCTTCAGATCATTCTTCACGCTGCGCACCATTTTTTCCCAATAAAAACCTGCACGGAAATGCGCGTGAAAAAATGAAATTAAAATCTTGATTCAGTTTGCAGAGGTAAAACAAGAGTTCGTATGCTATTGCACAAAACGCTAGTGCTGCGAGAAAATGCAATCAAGAACATACATCCGAGCGTTCATAAACACAATCAAGATGACTTCTGGCAAGCAAATTCATTCCACGTTGTACGATTTAACGCTCGCAATTTCAAGCTCAGGAATAAAAAGAGGAAATTCTAATTGAAAGCAATTACCTGCTCAAGATTCGAGGAATATTGGTCTCAATTATGAGCTCCGGTGTCTGAAGCGGCAGCGAGCTCTTTCCAATCTAATCGTTGTGAGGCTCAGTCTCTTTTAATTAACGAGAACGGCCGTCAATGGACTAGCCTCCTTAAAATGCCTCTGACTGCTTTAATGAGACTGGAGACGATGTCACAATTCTGGCCTGGCAGCACTAGGGTTGGAGGACACCATCTGTCAATTGGAAGGTTCGCAGGTTGATGAAATCGGTCGTGGTTCTTTTCAGGGTGAAGGCTCTTGTACACAGAAATGAATCAATGAGAAGAGGCGTAAGGGTTCTACTTTACACAACGAGATTGAACAAAATTAGTAAATTTTTGCGGAATCCCGAGAGCGAAGATGAATAAATAAATAAAAATAACGTAGGGATCTGGGACCAGTTATTACATCAGTCGTGTAGGAATTTTGGAACGTAGAATAGAATTCCGTCGAATGCTCCTCAGCAATGGTAAATGATTAGGAGTTTTAGTTTCAAATCATTCAAGAGCCTCTTGTTGCTAGCGTTAGTTTACAGAGATCAACTATTAGCCATTCGCTAACAAGCTGTCATGCAGTATCTAAAACAGAATCTTTGACCGCCTTTCCCCCCCTCATCACGAGACGAAAAATTTGAAATCATCCTTTTAAATCCAATGTGAATGACAAATATTGCTAGAATATGTAGCACTGATTTTTTTACATATACCAAAGTATCCAAACAAAATTTGTTCAAACTCATGGAAAGAGCATCTATAATAGGAACTACAAGATGTTTCATACACATTATAGTTCAATTCATTTTTTTAGTGACGACAACCATGCAAATGCCTAGACTATTAAAGTAATATAAGGCGCACCTTGCGTTTTTTATGGGCCGAATTCTCGGGAAACTGCTCCCTTAGCCTATTCTTTTAGACACAGATTGATGGTTTCATAAAGAACAGAGGCATCGCAAGATTGAGGTGCGTACACAGCGGGTTCTTAAATCTCTGAAGTTAACTTCAAGCGAAGTTATTGCAGTCACTTCACGGAATTTTGTGTCAGGGTAATAGATTGTGAATCAAAGGAATAACTTCATTTTGTACCGTGCAACGTAGCTACTTACGTCACAGACGTCCAAGTGTTCACATGAATTTGACATTTTTGAATAAGAAACAATTTGAGTATGGATAGCGAGCTTTGCTACTAAACATTAATTTTTTCACGTACGAGAACACTTTTGTTTGAAAATCACAGAGCTCAAAATTTTTATAAAAACGCGGACCGTTCAGAGAAAAGCACTTTGAGGTTACACCCCGAAATGTTGGAAATTTTCTCTAGCGGTAATATTTCCGTTGACGTTTCACCGTTTGTTTTCTGAAATTTTTTGCTGATTTTTTTAGAAAACATCAACAATACGTCATCGACGTGAACCAGCTTTGATTCTACTTTCAGTAAATGCCTGTTGGTTGCACATTCTATTGTTGACTTTGGTTTCAGTTTGTGTAAATAATGGTTGGTTCTGCAATCAGGAACCAGAAATAATTCAATAGTGCTTAACATCGTTCATTCGGTAAGTTAACTCTAGTCATGAATCAACTAAGCAGCTCAGTTAACCTAGCTATACCTACGCAAACACAAATGTCTACTTAAAGCTGAGGTTTCTGACATGGGTAGATGAAATTAGATGTTAGCTTAAGCCTCCCCAACCGCAACAAAGGCGTTCCAAAGAGAAAAAGGAGGAAAGCACCACTTAGTTCACAGTTCAGGAAAAGCAGAATCTATGCACGAGGGGCATAGAAACAGTGAGTTGAGAAAGAAGATCATGAAACAAGATAAATGTTGAAGAAAGCAGTAGGTGCTGAAAAAATGACAGGAGTGAACCGAAAGAAGATGGTCTGTAGCACAACAAAAAATTTCTTCTATTTCGAACAAAAAAGGCTATGTACCTATTAGCACGGGATCTCACATATTCCCCCCCGAGAGAGCTAATTCCCGTAGATGCAATAGTTTTACCTCCCTGATCGAGGGGTTTCGACTTTGAAATAGCACTTTGTTCAATAGTCAGGGAATTAGAATTAGTTGTCGTAAATTGTCTGATTTTGCTTCAGGCTTTTACTTTCGAGAACAATTTTTACGTTAACGTCTTGCAGATATATTTGCTCAACCCATTCCATTAATTTCTTGCTAGAACCCAAAATTTCAGATAAATTCTATTTGACTCACGTCTGCACACTGCATGGATATTTGTGTGACGATTAATTTGTTTTCATTACGAGTAAAATTGTCCCGCTGTCACATAGATCTGAAGGGCTAATCAATAAAATCCCAGTATTGGGCATGAAACTTTTTAAACAAATTACACCTTCAAATAAATCTCGTTCGACATTCAAGGGGGCGAGTTGATTCCAAAATGAATTCTTCAGGGTTACAAAGTTTCGTTTTTCAGGTCCGGTTGCCCAAGCAACGAAGAGGTTCCCCCGAGTTTATTTCCTCATCAAAAGGAGTCTTCTTCCAAGTAGGAGCGACATATGATCATTTCTGCTTTCAAAAAGAGCCCATGGCTTCAGTTTGCTCACAAAGAACGAGGCAAGTTGCATAGAAATGTCAGCAGTGTTGGTAGCATGAGGCGTTTTGAAACTTATTTCGTCTTGTTGATGGTACATGCGCAATATTTCTTATTAGGCCAGTTCTGAAGTTCCTCATACAATTTATTTGCCTTCCTGAGGCCCTTGCGCACTACTTCCCCCACGATATCAATTTTCAAAATGTTTTATTTCAGTATTTGCTTGTTTTCGTTCAACGTATTCGGCATTTCTCTGGGTACTAATTGTTCAGGGTTACATGACAAAGGATTTTGTTCTGTAGATGCATTTCCTTGACGTTTCCCAGGGTACAATTACGAATTTTTTTCTTAGTTCATTCAGTTCGTTTTCAGCATATTCAGAAATTTCAGATTCGAGGAGTGCACTACTTTTACTTACAGGGATTCAGTTTTCTCGCTTCCAGGTATTGTCACGCACATTTGAACTAATCATTCTTGGCAGTAAAACTCATAGTCCACCCCTACCCATTCACGTTCCTCAAATTTTAAATCCACTTGTGCTATCGTTACCGAACTCCATTGGACTGTCAAGGAGTTTCACTACTTTAAACGATTACCGCAGGTCGTAGATGGATACATCACTATGAAGGATGAACAATCTTGGAGCCTCCTCTGAACGTGTTTTTGACAGTGTACTCCATCTTCTACTAACTACTCTGATGTTCAAACATTTTCCAGCAAGAAGTTACCCGTTTTTTCTCCATGGCTTTGGTGAGCAACACATTATTGGTGGTACACTGAGTTTGCATTTTCAAATCCGTCCACAGCCGATGTTGACGTTCTGTCAGGCATGTTGTCTAGGATAGTAGATCATTTTGTTTTGTAGGCTGATGGTTATCATGGCTAGCTCTGATATCACAGCTTGTTTGAGGATCTTATGAGTACACACAAAAATCTTCTAATAGGCTTCAGGGCACGGCTTCCTTCGGGGTAAGTAGGGAAGAAAGCAAAGCAGCCACATTTTTAAGAGGTAATTCCACCTCACACAGGTTGTTAACCCCATTGGCCACAACTATCACTAACGTTCCTTGCTGTAATCGGGAGAGGACGAGAGTCTTTTCTCACCTTTAAAGGATCGGTTCGGCCACTTTTGGTGATCGTGCGTTAACATGCAGTTAAGTTGGTCCAAAACAGGGCGATGAGAAGCGGCGTAAAAGAAATTCTTTCTCATAAAGCTCGAGAAGCTGTCTGAAGAGTTGTGTGTTCGTGAACAGTTGAGCGATGCAGAATCTAGTATACTATGGCGTCACACCAGTAGCTCATCCAATATTTTTTAGGCGGAAACGCAAATTGAGATTTGGGCTTGTCCTAAAATGACACTTATGATACTGTTTTTTCGAATATATTTAAATTTTTTTCTCCGAGCTATTTGAACGCTATTCCACTAGTTTTTTTAGTTGATTCTCTCAGGAAAATTATGAGTATATGGTGACCAAGAGCGATCAAATTTTTTCCTCACGTTCGACCATCACTGAATCGGCTTCCTTTCGCTTCAATTTAAATACGACGTGATATGGAGAAATTTAGAGATCACTGAGAATAAATATTTAGGAGAGCATTTACAAATGCATCGATAGACGTCGGAAAAAACATTTAAATATAAATCTGCTCTGCTTCCCTTATCAACACCGCTTAATGACGTAAAAAGAAAGTCAATGATAAAATTTCGGGGAGTGAATAATTTATGAAGAGTAATATTTGCCTGCCACTTTCTTTTTCAGCTCAGAACTTCTAGAAGTAAACTTTCAAGCAGAGGCTCCTAAGGCTTTGTTCTAAAAAGAGGAAAACGCACTTCAACTGATGGGAAAGTAATTTTTCATTTTTACAAGCATCCCAGTCTAACTTTTTCGCCGCCTGCGTACATGTTTTTCGCCGCTTAAGTTTTTACTGTAAATTACTTGGGCAGCGAAAAACATGCATGCTCCGGCGAAAAAGTTAGACTGAGGTAAGGATCTTTTTCGTCATTGAATACTAACCGATTGCATCATGGGTGATGTCCGTAAATGAGAACTTTTAGCTAAACTTTTGTGAATACTTTAACGAAGCTTTATGATTACGAAGAATGAAGCATCATTACCAGCGCGCTTGTGTGTATGGACGGAACGGAGTGTGATTGCGCTTTTATGAGAAACAGGCGGTGGAGGATTCTTGTAGCTTACTATCGCTTTTGTTAGGTCTGATGTCGTAAATTTGAGCTCTTCCCTAGCCTCACGTTCAGTTTCAGAATATCCTAATAAATGACCAGTGCTTATATTAATTATGAGGGTCGTTTGTTTGTTACCTCAAAAATAAATTGACTAGAGAAATCGTGCTACAATTCTATATCACTTCGATTTCTTTATTATTTCGATTTTTGAGATTACTTTGTCGCTACAAAATATTTTCATAAGACGAACTTTCCGAAAAACATTCAACTTGTCGCCATTTCAAAGTAAAAAATTTTAAGTAACGTGTATGTTTATACAAATGACATGGTATTTTCTGATGCATAAAATACCCTTAAAAGTATGGTTTATTCATTATAAAACTCTGTAAAATCAACCTGAATTCCTCCATGGAAGAATGTCTTTTGCATCAACATTTGAGAATATGAAAAGAAAACCTCCGACCTTGTAGCTTGTTTTACTTATGAAATGCTCACAAAGTTAAAAGAAAAAACTAATCTTTACTTATTTCTCAATGCACTTTCCTCTCATTTTGTGTCTATTCAGTCGCCACAAAACAAGTTAGAAGTTGATGAACTTCTAAAATGACAGCCTTCCAAGTTACGGCAAAATAAAGTGTAATTTCAATAACTTTAAAGAACACATTTTCTCAAGAATAGCTAGCCAAGTAAAGCCTCAAATATTCTTATGGAACAGCGAAAAAAACGATAATTTTTTACTATACTTTTTCCTCACAAATGTTGAGTATTCAGTAGCTTGGATAATTTTTGGAGACAGTAGTCAATCACAAGCTTAGTGACTGTTGACCTCTTCTAGAACAATTTGAGGAAAAAAAAAACACTTGCTTTAGACAATTCGAAGATCAGAGACTCAGGTATCTTGGGACAATAATTCGAAGATCAGACACACACTTGTCTTGAGACAGCTAAAAGATCAGAGATACAGTTCTCTTGGGGGACAATTGGAAGATCAGAGATACAGTTGTCTCGTGACAATTGGAAGATCAGAGATACAGTTGTCTCGTGACAATTGGAAGATCAGACACACACTTGTCTTAAGACAGCTGGAAGAATGCTGACGCGCTTCCGATGGAACAGCTCACTCTCATTTTCTGTGAAAAGTTGTTCAGGTTCTCAGGAGAACCTCGAGTACGAAGACATCCTCGTCACGTCCTCAGAAGCAGGCCCTGCAAAATAAGACGCGCGCGTGTCTCCGGCAAATAGCTTTGGTTAGAGCTGGGCGGGCTTCGCTCTTCTCGTGAAGAAAGGATTAATTCGTATGAACATTACTTACCTTTCTGTTCTTTGTGACCTGTGGCGGCATCGGCAGATGTAAAGGATATTCGTTACGAAACTTAATTTGATTCGAGCATGAAATTTAAATTAATAGAATATGAGAAGGATATGGCGAAATATTTGATTTCCCTTAATTTCGATGGCTAAAATGTTTTCATACCGTTGGCTGTATGCGTTAAGAAAATAAGGTTTCTACAGTTCAGAACAGTTTTGTTACGTAGATGAGAATCGTGTACAGTTCAGAAGGTTGGACCTATAGGCATTACTGTACATTGAACAAAAACTCTCAAACTCAAACGCACATCTAACGCATTAACGTTATTCATTGGTTTGCCTGAACGTTATATTTAATTACTCACTTGAGAAATTTCCCCGCCTGCGACACGTGAAGTTTCAAAATACTGAACTTTATACTTTTACCAAAAAGCTTGATTGAATTACTTGATGGTGTTACCCTATAGCCTTTTTCTAGATTATCAGCATCAACATCAAGTCTTCACTGACTCTACAGATGGTAGCAACCGTTAATCATTCATCAGTGATCCACACGCAGTCAGAGAGCAATAGTTCATCTACAACATTCCCATCAGTCAACCAACACTCAGCAAGGTTGGTCCATCACTCACGCTGTGTCGACATCGCGTCCTTCGCAAGAGTCCGCTTCTGTATATCCAGCATCGCGAGTCTCAAGCATGAGAGCTCCATTGACTTCACATGTGATCGCGCCAATGTCACCCTGACAGTAATTGAGAGGCGGTGACAATAATGTCAGTCAGCTGAAGCACCGAGTGTGAGCCAGATATTGACTTCCGATGTTAAATCCGTCAATGGAAGGAAGGCTTTGTCTCTCATTTTCAAGCATCGAGTTTTGATAAGACGGAAAACGTCCTTGACTTTACTGGACATAAATTTCTTTACATATGAATTACTAGAAAAATTTAGTTTACTCTTTCACATTTGGAATGAAAATTTGAATGTTCATTCTTTCAAACTTCGAATGCTCGTGGATGACTCACATGTACAAACTACTTAAATCAAGGACTAATCCCATCTAAGCCTCAGATCAGGGTTGTACAAGGTTGTCACAAAGTGCGCGGACAAATATCTCCGATATTTCAAAACGATATTCAATCATTGAGTGTTCTATTATGCATGCATGAGCACCAGCAAGATTGCAGTGCTGTGCGAATGTTTAAGCCGCTCCCTGCTTGTTTATGCGCGCTTCCAGCGCACCGAGCTTTGTACGAAATAAAAATTCCTGCATTAATTATGCGCAGCCCCAAGTTTCCTCGCAGCGGGGTGCGATATGCTGCAAGTTTCAGCTGCCAGGTGAAGACGGGAAGAGGCATTCATAATGAAGTTAATTAAATTTGCATGTAACAAATAATGTTCGGTGGGAATTTACCACTCATTTCATGAGGACAAAAAGACAGTGATTCAATCATTGTTGCATCTTGGATGAATAATAATTCTTATTTCGTTTATGAAACTGTATGATTTGAATGTGAAGCTCAAAATTGATCGGGTTTTTGCATGATAATCGAATAGCTCAAAAATATTAGCCTTACTGCGGGGGGCAACCTGAATATAAATCATTTGCTCTTGTTCCATAAAATTCCTTTCATAATATGAAACATAACTGGATTTGCAAGACGTTACGTGATTCCGTCAATAATTTCCAAAATTTCATATGCAGTCAATAATTTCCATTAAACCTATGTTGATGACAATTCAATCTTGAGTCCATTAGAAACCATCTGTTATTTGAAAGAGAGTAAAAAAGTGATATTGGCAAGTTTTGGGGGGAAGTGTGGGTAGGGTGGGTGGCTAAAAGTATGGGGAGAAACGAAAGGAGGCTTTTTTTGGCGCTTAAATTCACTTTTCACAACGTTTAAAATATATATTTGCCTCAGTTTTTATAAAAAGTCATAGGCGATGATGTACAATAACTTGGTACGCAAATGAACTGAAATCACAGGAGTTAGAATATGAAGGTAAAATCGAAATAGGTTTTCATCAGCCATCATTTTCTGCATGACCTCTTGGCAAACGTTGCTTCACTACAAGAGATAATTGAATTTATAGTGGCACAGAAGAGCGGAATTCAAGAACTGCACCAAAGCGAAATTACCATAATTTAATTAGGAGTCTATTAAAACCCTAAATTTTTGTTCTCCGATCGACAAACATTCTTCAATAATTCGATCATGAAACATAAATTCTGTGCAAACCAGTTTGAACAAAATAGTGTAGAAATTCCAAAAATAACTTCTTTAAATAAAATCGTCATTAACTCTGCTAAGGAATTCTGAGAAATTTTTGAAAAGTCATTCGTGGTTTGAATATACGAGTGTTAGAATTTCAAAGCCGACGAATTTAAAAGTCTCAAAAAAAAAAAATTACATAGAATTTCACACAATTTCCTTTACATACGTAAAGTCTACTAATTTATCATAATTGATGCGAATCATCATCAAGGTAAAAGTGAGAAATAATTTCTTGAATAATTCACGCTGTAAAAATGTGTTGCAAATCCCGCTAAGGTGCACCAGCAATGCACCAGATGTACCAGATGTGCGACATGCGATATCATGTTTGGAAAAGTTTTTGAAAGCTTTTAGATCCTGAGCAAATAGTTGATGTCAAGCTTCAAAACTGGTCTAACGCAAACAGTGGAAGATTTCTGAGCGAAGAAAAATTCAGAAAAAGTTAAAGCAAAGAACCAAAAACATTAAAAAAATTCAAACATTTTCAGAATAAAAAAATCAGGAAATTTCGAACCGAAAGCAATCAGAACATTCCAAAAAAGATATTCAAAGAATTCTGTTTGGTAATAACTAACCAAATAGATTCAGTAAATGCAAAAATCCAAGAGAAATGAACTCAGAAATTCACAAAATTTCAGAACAAAAGAAATCACATATCTTCAGTGGCAAAAATTCCATCTCATACCAGAGCAAACAAATCGAGACAATTCTACAGCAACAGAACAAGCCCATCGCTGCATGGTGAGTCGAATATGACACACACCAAATTTTGATGTATAAAGAAAGATTTAATTAAGACAAGTGTATTTCTAAGGTTTACCGCTGATGAGGCAAAAAATGAAAGCGTATAATACGTGTTCGAAACACCTCTCAAGCGGAAGAGTTCAGTTTGGACGCCATTATTGACGAGTGCGTTTGCATATTTTCAAAAATAATTCATGCAGTGAATAATTGATCATTGCAGATAAATTTTAGAACCAGCATCCGAGAGCCTGACTCGCTCCGCCAGCTTACATACCCCGGCGCAGCGTCAGGGCACAGCGCCTGTGAGTGGGGCATATCGAGGGAGCAGGTCAATGGGAGAGGTCAAGGGGAGAGGTCAAGGGGAGAGGTCAAGGGGAGAGGTCAAGGGGAGAGGTCAAGGGGAGAGGTCAAGGGGAGAGGTCAA
>JACJUY010001295.1:18700-41119 GCA_014220935.1 Platorchestia sp. MABIK
AGGAGACAGGTCAAGGAGACAGGTCAAGGAGACAGGTCAAGGAGACAGGTCAAGGAGACAGGTCAAGGAGACAGGTCAAGAAGACAGGTCAAGAAGACAGGTCAAGGGGACAGGTCAAGGGGACAGGTCTAGGGGACAAGTCTAGGGGACAGGTCAAAGGGACAGGTCAAGTAAATAGGTGAAAGGGACAGGTTTAAGAGAACAGGTTAGGGAAACAGGTCAGGGAAACAGGTCAGGGAAACAGGTCAGGGAAACAGGTCAGGGAAACAGGTCAGGGAAACAGGTCAGGGAAACAGGTCAGGGAAACAGGTCATGGAAACAGGTCATGGAAACAGGTCATGGAAACAGGTCATGGAAACAGGTCATGGAAACAGGTCATGGAAACAGGTCATGGAAACAGGTCATGGAAACAGGTCGTGGAAACAGGTCATGGAAACAGGTCATGGAAACAGGTCATGGAAACAGGTCATGAAAACAGATCGTGGAAACAGATCAACATGCCTCAATATTATAAATTAAGGGTCAAGTCGACGTGTCCTATTTAGGAGAGCAATAAATAGCCTAAAATGTATCTCCCACATGCGCTTTTAGCATTGCATTTCATTGTTCACATCGTTTTCTGATTTTCAAGATTTACTGATGTTCCGCACACCTCGTTAGAAATTTTCGCGCGTTCGAAATGATTTGATGAAATTTAATTAAAAAGATCTCGGTTAGCAATAAAATAAACTTTTAACAAGTTAGGTAAAAATCTAGACTGTTTTAAAATGAAAATAATAGTAAAAATAAGAAATTATAAGAACATTGTTGAGTGAGTCTAACCGTTTCAGCTTAGCCTTAAGCATAATCACCACCTGCAACAAGAGAATAAAGTACAGAGTAAATTTTGTTTTTGAATAAAAACACACTGAAAAAAGCAGTAAAAAAACTGAAAATATACTTCTTAAAATGTACATGAGACTGATTTAATGATTAATATTCATAAAAATTGTCAATCTTTTGAAGGCGGGTCTATGGCACTCTGCTTTTACCTGGTGGTCAGCCGAAGAGCGCTCTCCAGATGATGGCAAAACAGAACATTTGCGAAAAGACATGACGATCAGGCGAAATTTCCAGCAGGAATCGTGTACATTAATTTTCACGAGCAGCTCAGAGATTGAAAACGTCAGGTCTAACGGATAACGGAGACGCAGCGTAGTAAAGAAGTCTAATATATGATATTTGGGGTTCCAATTTTCAACCAGCAACTGAGAGGCGAATGCGACTCTTGCCGTCACCGAACTTCCACCATGTCTCGGATGAGCTTCACGGCATCGAAGTAAAGAGTCCGGCAATGAAGTGCTCAGTTGTGCATGTTGCTTCGTTCTCGTTAGGAGGAATACGACATGATTACACGGATAATAAACACAAGAAACACGTTTTACAGAGTTGGCTGGTGGGTTTGGTCAACTCAAGCTTGCGCGTTGCAACTAGACGAAATGTAACTCCATCCTTCCGGTGCAGTAGAGAAGATGGTTGGGTCAGACTTCCTTCCACTTCGAGAGACCAGGAAAATTTCCTCACTAATTTCCTGCGAGCAGCCAACGTCTCGTTTCTTAAACGAAGCTCGTCTCTGAAATGGAAGTAAATTTTTCAGTGAAGTAGGCAGAGCATCGCTGCAAGTTGCAGGGCGTCATTTGCAGTTCTTTTCACAGACTTAAATTAAACCAAACAATCTTGACAGGAAAATGTGATTCCACAGAATGTGCTTTTGCATTTCCTTTAAGGGTTTTTAGAAGTAAATGGTAATATGCTCAAAAATTTGCAAAAATTATGTCACTGCCAGGCCCTGTTCTTATTTACGATCAGTTGCTTGCGATTCAGGAAATGGGATCATCATTCGATGAGTGATAGTCGCAGAATTGATACACTTGTGCAATTTCTTGACCACGGTATCGGCTTCTACACATTTACGAATTTGTTTTCAAAGGTTGCAATACAGTTATCATTTTCGAATAAAATTGCTCAACAAATGATTCCTCCGACTGATACCGTAACACGTGCTATTTTTACGTGAATGTAAATATTGCACAGAAGACCAGGAAAACTTAACTCAAAGCATTAGCTCATTTGCAGATAAAATCGCCTAGACGACGATAATGAGAGGTACTCCCGTCTTTTTCACGATGAAATATCCCACGTTAAGCTAATTTTATTTTCAATGTTGTGAGCTTACGTTAATTGTCTGATGAGGCTTATTTTCTTACAAAGCCTTCCTGTGCGCTTCATATATGCGAATTCTCTCCAGTCATGAACCCTTGGATGTGACGTGTGGAAGCAGCACAACAACTGAAGAAAGGAATAGATGAAATTAAAGCTCATTCAAACTGTGGCTACGTAATATTTTAGAGAAAAACATTATAAATTAAAAATTAATTATACTAGATAGTAAGTTTTTCTCAATAAATTATTCTCAAATTGTCTACCGCATTGGGCACGAATAATATTTTACATCAGGTCGAATGAAAGTTTCGGGAGTTTATTGTATCAGGGGAAATCTAAACGTGTATTAAAAGATTAGATTAGATTATTAGGTAGTGTAAGCCTCCCTATCCGCAACAAATGAGATCCAAAGAGAGGAAGGAAGGAGGCACCATTTAGTATGGAGTTAAGGGAACGCGGAATCTATGCAGAAAGGGCATAGAAACAGTAAGATAAGAAAGAAGTTCATGAAACAAGATCAAATTTGAAGAAGAAAGTAGTAAGTGTTGAAAAAACAGGACAGCAGTGAACCGAAAAAAGATGGTTCTTAACATAACAAAAGCATTTTGTTTCAACAAAAAGAAGGCCTACCTAACTCTCAGCTCGGGCCCTCACATTGTCCCCCTGGGAGTGCTAATTTCCGTAGATACAATATTTGTATCCCCCTGAGGGGACGTGTATTAATTAAGAAGCGTACATAATAGTCTGCAATATGAGCCTCATCTACCTCAATAGCATCCCCCCACCTGCCATTAAGGTTCTTGCTGCTTCTTTTTTAAGAATGGTTTTTGAAGGAACTACGCAATGTTTTTTTACTTCGCTTCATCATTTTTCGTTGAAGTGAGCCTTGGACTATTAAAATGATTGCGCAAGCGTGTAAAAAATAATAATTTGATGTTGCACAGTGAGGAAAATATGTTATATGAGGTGCTGTTTCCCGATCAGAGACATATTTTCACGAGTCTGAAATGTACAACGGGGATAATTGTTATATGGTCCAAATTCACTCTCTTTGTTTACATCAATAAATTAAAGCTGTTTATCTGTAGAGCTGTTTTTATATGACTTAGCAGCTGGGCTTACATTTCAGGTGCTTTCAGTGTAAATCTACAACTTATACTGGAAATCTCCTTAGTTTACCACCTTCGGAAACTCAACGAAATCGTTCAGGCTTGTAATTTTTAGGTGGCGGGAAATGACCTTCCATAAAATCCAGCCATTGTCTTTTCGCTGATCATTATTGCAAATGATCTATTTTGTTACATTGAGTGATGATCCTACCAAGAAAATGTAATATATGTTGACAAGAATGCAATGAGGCGTAGCATCCAATGGAGAGTTAGAGATAGTTTTCTGAAAAAGCAATCGGTACCGGTACAAATTTTCCAGCCTTCATGATCTTACCAAGCCATTCTATTTCATGTAAAACAGTTGTGACTGACATGAAGTTCACAATTCAGTTTCCAATTGGCAAAAGAAGGATTTTCATTTAAATGAGCGCGCAATTTCTTACAAAAAAGCCCCCTCGGGCGTCCATCTCATAGTTCAACTCTTCAACTCAAGTCGTACTTTTTAAAACAATTAAGCCAATTTTCGCACATGGCTTTACTCAGTCACAAAATTTCCCAAATGCTTTCTGGACTTGAGTTGAATTGAAGCGTCGATTCAATCCGACTGCAGATATACGATGTATTTTCGTTATCCAAAGTTATTGATTTACGAGCACTTATTTCCCCTCAGCAGAGGTATTCTGTGATCCTGGTTGTGATGGGAAGCCCTTCTATATTCAAGTTTCAGCGTTGGTTTGTTTGGCAACGCTTCTTTGAAGAGCTTGGAAGCCACAAGATGTGTGTTATTGAAAGGAGTAAATACAAGACCCTTTGTTGCGAGTTAGTTTTCGGACCCTGCTTCACTTCGATGTAAAACAACACACAATTTGAGGCTTGTTCTGCCTGTCTGGCCTTCCTTCCTCTGTGTCGGTAAATTGGAGACTTGAACAACCTAGAGTTACGGTAATTTTTGGTTTTTGAATTGCAATTTAAATGAGTTCATCTTTTGAAAATCAATCTCACACGATACATAGAGAATCGATGGAAGAAACGACATGCATTGCAACAGCTTATACTAGAAGACTTTAGACCTTACCAATTACAGCTGTAGTTTGAAAATAAAACCGTCTTTTTAACTGCTGAGGCCCATTTTCCTTTACAGCAAAAAGATTTTGATTGATATCTAAAGGTTGGCGAAAAACTTGGTCTTCATTTTACGTCTCTATGTTACAAAAAACCTATTGGCATATCTTTTCAAGCTATAGCGCCTATCCTACGATTATTTTGTTGTGTCATGCTGTAAAATATTCAATGAATATTGATGCAATGCTATTTCCTACAGTAACTGTGACACAAGCCTGTGTTTTTCTGCTCTCGAGTAGAATTCTGCATTTTTTTAATCCTCAATGCTTTCTTCTATATTAAATTCATTGCCGAGAATTTTAGGCAAATTTTGGACGGCTGAGTTGCACACGGGGAAAATACCCCAGCTAGCTGCTTTTGTATTAAATTCTTTACAAGATATGCTGTTATTACTGAATTGTTAAGTTCATGCGACTGTCCAGAAGATTATGTAGTAGAAAAAACGGTCATAGAATAGATTAGTTTAAATAATTAGCTTAGGCCTCCCTAATCACAGGCGTTCCGAAGAGAGAAAGGATAAGGCACCATTTAGGATCTGGAACCCATAACATGAGGTATATTCCCACAAAAGATCCCTTGGCATTGGAAATTAAGTTAAGAAGAGAGGCTATGAAACCAGATAAATGGTGAAAGGAAACGTTGGAGGTCATAGAAAAGAGGACACCAATGAACAGAATAAACATGGTTTTTAACAAGATAAGATATATCATCTCAGCACAAAAGGCCTACCTAACTTTCAGCTCGAGATTTCACATTTCCGTGTGGGAGGACTAATTCTCAAAGACACAATAGTTAAAAATAATAATAATGTTTATTGAAATCAACCTAACACAACGGTGTTATACAGGGTGGCGCATAATTAACGCACCCATATTTATTACCGCAATATACCCTGTGTTTCTGTAGACAGGATACAACATGTAAATAAACATTAAGAGTTCCTCTATCGTGTTGCAATTAACCCTATCGTTATACCTTTCATAGTTTTTTTATTATTAATTTTGTAAAAGGGTGCGTTACTTATGCGCCACCCTGTACAATACAGAGACATGTAAATACAGGAATAGTTATAAATAAACCACAAGATTTCATGCCCTTTGTTAGTCTAGGAGACAATTTGGGCACAAGTAGCCTAAGGTGAAAACAGCATTTAAGACTCATCTACTAAGTTTCTTGGAAATGAACTACTTAATATAAATAGAACCACATAGTAACCCACTGAAGTGGAAGCTTCTACATTGCTTGAATTTAGCTATAGATCACCTCGAAACAGGTCAATTGGCTTTAGTGAATAAGACAACGGGCGCGAATGTGACAATTCAACCGAATGTGACAATACCGTGACAATTCAACAGAGTGAACCATGAACATACGCGACACGGGCCGAGCTGTAACAAGTTAAACCAAAACGTTCCGAAGTTGTCCTTTCAGTGATGGGAAACTTCTCTAATTTACCCCCTGAAATAGCAAAAGTACTCTTCTCCAATTATTGAACTGCACGTCGATCACCCAAATGGCTTTAAAATTTATTTCTTGTTCACTTTCAGCTGCCCGCACTCCTCGCAGAATAATTTGAACAACCAAAAGAACTTGCAAAGCAAATATTTGAGCATCTTCAAAAATGAATTGTCAGTTGTCCTGATACTTTTTTACGTTGATAATATACCATCATTACGTGAATTTAAGACTCCCTGGCCTTTAACGTAAGTGAACTCTTGAGAGTAAAATAAGAAACTAATTGGTGTAAACTGCGGAGAATGGGAAATCTATGCATAATATGCATGAAGTGTTTTCCCACTCATAATTCCCTATATATATATATATATTTAATCAGCAAGCTATGTAGGAAGTAGACAAAATACATAGCAAATATCAAAGAAAAAGCACACAAATAGGAAGCAGCACAGAGAACCCGAAAGATGGAAGTCCCGAAGGCCCATCGACAGCTCAGTTAAACAAACTTACTGTGTTTTTCTGGGGTGCCAGTACCCATAGTATAGGATAGATAAACCTAACTAACCATAAAAAACCGCCTACCCTATGCTCCCTGAGTGGTCAATGTTGGACAATTATCAATAGAGTGGAAGTTTTAAAAAGATGGCATAAGCTGCAGTTTTAGTCTTATTAGAATCCCGAGGCAGCTTAGGCTGGTGCTAGCTGCAATATGAAATGGAGTTCATTATAACGAATAACTATTGTGTTAGCAGGACATAATTAGCCACCGGTATCGTCTTTGAAAAATTGTTGTTAGAAACGTGACTGAAAATGCGTAGTAACTGACGCGTCCTGATGTAAATTTGCTATCCAGACCTAACAAATAAACTTATGCCTCAGCAGAAGTCAATGTAGTGCGCTGCTGCGTGTAAATTTCCACATCTCAGATGATTGATTGATTACAAGAAAACTTTAGCCTCCCTTTACCACAACAAAGATGTTCAAAGAGAGGAAGGCTGATGGCGCCATTCAGTCTGGAGTCAAGGGAACGCGGAATCTACGCACAAGGTGCATAAAAACAGTAAACTAAGAAAAAAGTTCATGAAACAAGATAAAAGTTGAAGAAGAAAGTATAGTAGGTGCAGAAAAACAGGACAGCAGTGAACCGAAAAAAGATTGTTCGTAATAAAACAAAGAATCTATTCTGTTTCAAGAAAAAGAAGGCCTATCTAATTTTTTGCTCGGGACCTCACAAAATTCCCCTGGGAGTGCTAATTCCCATGTATACAATAGTTGTATCCCTCTGAGGAGTTCCACATCTCAGATGTCGCTTATTTGTTCACATTGAAAACTGCCTAGATTTGAAATGTTCACGTTAGAATGCAGTTAATTTTAAAGAAACATGCACTAATGTGTCTCTTCAAAATAAGTAATTCTCTCAAATGTGTCTCTTTAAAAAAGTAATTATCTCAAATGTGTCTCTTCAAAATAAGCAATTATCTCAAATGTGTCTCTTTAAAATAAGTAATTATCTCAAATGTGTCTCTTTAAAATAAGCAATTATCTCAAATGTGTCTCTTTAAAATAAGCAATTATCTCAAATGTGTCTCTTCAAAACGAGTTGTTGTGATACACAACTTGCAGACGCGAGACGTGTCAAAAGCGAATATGGGCAAGAAAAATTTATTATCAAAAACACAACCGTAGAATATGTTCGAGAAACAAAACCTAGAATCAACCCTAAACTATGACTAACGGTATACAGCAGAACCTACTCCAAACACACACTCAATGGTATTTCCCACGATGCTTACTTATAAACTATATATGACACGATGTCTCATAGAATTCTTTTTGTTTCAAACAAACTAAATTAAAAACGAAACATTTCATAAAACCATCACCTGTTAAGCATTTTTCAAAAAATGAGAGACAAAAAATAAATGAGCAATTATTTAATAATTGATGTAAATTTAAAAAAGCGAGCGATTGGAGTAAACGAGTGTGGTTTGACGGAGAATCAAGTATTTCAAATGAATTATGTGGAAGTATTAAAGAGAAAAATAAGTAAATTCAACCCATGTAAACCTGTGTAGCAGCAGCGCAGATGTTTGGTTAAACACAGGCGTAAACCCACCGTCACGTGAACTGACATTTTTAACCTGCTCGCATGTGAACAGATGTTTTTAACCTGCCTTCACGCAAACGCATGTTTTTAACATATCAACATGTGAATGGATGTTTTTAAATTTCCTTCTTTTCTAATTATTAATTTACACACACATGATGTTCAAGAGGTAATAACTGAAGAGATTTTAGCCTCATGAGGAACACAAGAAGACGTGCTTTATAACAAGTCTCTTATGCAATTTAATTATGCTCAAGCAGTCATTAATGAAAAATTTATCAAGCTAATTTTGTGTCTCGAGTGCAATCCAAGCATAAATTCATGAGCAAACAGCATTTCTGTTATGTTATCAAACTGACACGGAAGGAACTGCTAGTAATTAAGGAAAGCGTGCATCAACATCAGGTCGGAGCTGATACTTTATTTTTCAAGAGACATTTGTCTTTAATTTAATTTCCTTTCACTTTGCTTCGTTAGAAATTTGCATAGACGACGAATACGCATACCCCCAACGTGTCAAGTTACGAGCTGCGGCTGCATCTTACAAGGGCAGACTTACAATGGTTACGATAAGGAAATGTTTGCTTCAGTATCCAAGGAATGTCATGTTAGCATTCATAGCAACATCTGAAACATGGAATTCCACTATATGCGGCAATATCTCAAACATGTGTTGTCATTTACAGCAACAACTAAACACAGAATGCTGCCATTTACAGCAACAACTAAACACAGAATGCTGCCATTTGCAGCAACATCAAAAACATGCGTTTTTGTGACCATTTGCTACAGCCTTCAAATGAAACAAAACATTTAATATAGCAGTCTCCAATATGAGAAAAACTAGATTAACATTGATTCCAGAAACCTTGACATAGGAGCAAAACTACGATTAACATTGTTACCAGAACCTTTTCATTTACTATTGGTGGTCGCGTGAGCGCTGTACCACAGATTGTACGACACTGGCCATCATCACTGCCGCACCACAGCAGAAGTCCAATTTATTTACACCCTGCGCGCTGGTCGCGGGCTTTGTGCGGAAGTCGATTTGTTTATAAAATTGAAGGGTTAGTACTGTCTTCTTTGGGACTCATGTCTTCTACTGAAAGTCTATTTTTATGGTATAGTGGAGCAACGAGGAAACGTTTAGGGATTTGTGTGTACTTTACATGCTAATTATGTAATTATTATCAATGCCATCAAACTTCCCTGTTGCATTCTACGCGTAATTAATGAGTCATGTGTACAAACTTGTAACATCTCGTCGTTGTGCAGTAAACAGCCAATTATTTGAAGCACATTCAACGCGTGTGTAGTTTAATAAAATAAAAACTCTGAGAGATGCAAACAATTAAAACTACGAAAGGCACTATATATGACGTAAAGTTGTTGCATTATTGTGTTTGTTTGCAATATTGATTTCAAGTAGACCAACCATTTTTCAGCGTGTTCTCGACACGCCTGGCATGGCATCACACTAATAATTTCCATTCTTCCAAAGACCTGACTGGATAACATTCCAAACCTTCTTATCACATCTACGTCAATTCTCGGAGACCAGCATTATCTGCGCCGGCCGGACGTTGCTCTTCACTTTCTGCTCTACCTCGCATCTCATCCCATCGTCTCTTCCAAGTTTGTTCAGCGCCTAACTCCTCAACTTTTCTCTCAGCATCGACCACCTCATTCAGTTCGCGGGAGAAAATTTGTACAGTAGGGAATATTTTACCTAAGACATCGGCAACGCCCAGACTTCACAAATGAACAGAAACGCGATACTGCAATCCGGAAATTTCTGAAATGTAAGATTTTTGCTGCAAGCATTATATTAAAGCATAGCAAAATATGGAATAAAGTGCCTGATCCTTGTGCGGATCTCACCTCGAATTCGAGTTCAAAATTGAACCATGAAAATTCAAGGTCACATGAAAATACGCCTCTGAGCGAAAGAAAAAATAACATCGGAAGCGCTCCTGTGCAATAGAGTCTCACCACGAGGCTCAAATCTTTTAATTTCATTCAGTAATTTGCATTTATGTTTTTATCCGAACAAACTACATTGACTGCCTTTCAATGGTGTGAGGCAACTGACATTTCACATCACAGTCGTAGCATTTTTAGTTATTTAATATCTTCGTTGTTAGCGTGATCTTCTGGCTTAGAGCGTTTGCATTTCGTGTGAAATAGACGAGGGTTTGAAACTCGACCGAGCGAGTCCTGTATTTCTTCCCGTTGGAAACAGAAAGAACTTCTTACGAGTATAACCCCCTACTTAACTTCTAAGTGTGTCACCATCATTACGCCCTGATGTCAATAAGGCGTTTTAAAAATCAACGGATGATGTTTCACGTAACTACCCTACTGGAATAAAGCATTCTTCAGTTTTGAACAGAACCACTTGTCCTTAATACATTCACTCCACACAAGGATCATAGCCCATCTTCACGAGTACGTTACAAAAGAAGAACCGTATAACTTGACCTAAATAATAATAAATTCTTCCACCCCATAATAGTCGAGTGACTAGGCTGGCTGAGAGGCAATGTTTGGTGGGGTAGCGAGGAAAAAAGAGCGGCACAGAATTGATGGTCGAGGTTCTCTGACTTACGGCATCAATTTGTGCCTCTCGCTTGAATGCAAGCAGCGTTGTACAGGCAAGGCAGGCCGATGTGGTGCCGGCATCAATCATGCCGCCTTTTATGTTCACACCTTGTTAACCGGTGAGTAAATGCCTCAATCTGTAAGCTGTTCACTTTCCACTGATTGCGTCACTTTGCATGCTGTTAACTTTTCACTGATTGCGTCACTCTGCATGCTGTTAACTTTTCACTGATTGCGTCACTCTGCATGCTGTTAACTTTTCACTGATTGCGTCACTTTGCATGCTGTTAACTTTTCACTGATTGCGTCACTTTGCATGCTGTTAACTTTTCACTGATTGCGTCACTCTGCATGCTGTTAACTTTTCACTGATTGCGTCACTTTGCATGCTGTTAACTTTTCACTGATTGCGTCACTTTGGATGCTGTTAACTTTTCACTGATTGCGTCACTCTGCATGCTGTTAACTTTTCACTGATTGCGTTACTTTGCATGCTGTTAACTTTTCACTGATTGCGTCACTCTGCACGCTGTTAACTTTTCATTGACTTTGTCAACATGCGCGCTGTTAACTTTTTACTGACTGTCAATCTGTACGCTATTAACTTTCTACTGATTGCGTCAATCTGCACGCTCCTAGCTGGTTAGTGATCGTATTAATCTTAACGCCAGTAACGTTTTACCGATTGTGTCAATGTACACGTTGATCATTGGTTACTGATTTTGTGAATCTAAACGCAGTTAGCTAGCTACTGATTATGCAAATTTAGATCTTGAGAACCGACTGCTGAGTAATCCAATTGACGCTGTTGATTGGATTGCAATTGCGTCAAGAAACTGATGGTTAACACGCTAAAGTTAAATTCTACATTATCAATTGGTTTGCGTTGATCGACTCGGCGAACTGATTACCGATTGCATCATTTCAGACATCGTTAGCTCGTAGCTGATAGCGTCAATGTACAAACGTTGAGTCAGTCTCAAACCGCGTCTATCCACTCGCCATTTTCTGATAACCAACTAGTGTTATGAGGTAAGTTTTGACAAAACACACGTAAACAACAACTAGCCGCACCATCCAAATCCCATTTTAGTGAAAATATGGGGAAGCTTGCCGACAGCTGAACCACATGCATTGAAAAAAATGAGAGTGCTTAATGGGGAACTAAGCTTTGGAAGCATAGAGTAAGAATGATTTTTCGTTTATATTTGCGCATTGCCCACGTGATCGCAAATAAACGAGCTGCAATGCTATATCTGTAAAACACTGAAATGTTCTCAGTTTTCGGTGAGGAAATTTGGGCTGAGAGTGAAAAGCTTTTCTTTGAAACCATCTCGAATGTTTATCTGAATTTTCTCTTTATTTTCACTGAGATAATTAATGAAAAAGCGTTCAAACCGATCACTACGTTAGAGTTTTTGAAGTGTTCTTGAACCCACGCAGTCTTGATAGCGTCAGAAATTTTTACTGATGATGCTTGCCAGAAAAAATGCAACTGTACGATGCTCAAAATTGAACATTTTTCAAGTAACGTAATGAGAAATGAGCGAAAAGCTAATGAATGCTTTATTTCATGTTACGAGTTTGAGCAATTACGCGTGGGAAACAGTTTGAGTTCACTGTACATCTGTTCAGTAACCTAGAGAGTGAAGCAGAGTTTAAAGCTTTTTTAAACGACGGCAACTTCCTAAGGAGAGAAGTTGAGTTTCTAGCAGCAGAAGCAAGAGCCGGACTTGAGTGATCTCAAGTAGCGCCTAAGTTTCCAGCCAAATGCACCTGCATCGCCGCAATTGGAGATAACTTTAGCGAAGATTGGATTAGATATTAGTTTAAGCTTCTTTAACCGTTTAAAAATGTTCTAAAGAGAGGAAGGAGGAAGGCACCATTTAGGTATGAACTTAAGACAACGCGAAACCGATGAACAAAGTGCATAGAAACAGTAAGTTGAGAAATAAGTTCATGACACAAGATAAAAATTGAAAATGAATAGCAAAGGTGCTGAAAAACAGAACAGCAGTGAACCGAAAAAAGATGGCCAGTACCAAACAAAAAAAAATTTTTTTGAACAAAATGATAGCTAGTTAACTTTTACTTCGGGACCTCGTACATTCTCCTTGGGGCCGTTAGTTCCAATAGAAACAATAGTTGCATCGCCTTGAAGGGCTGAATTTAATGTTTAGTGGAGCAAACATAGCATGATAATATTTAGCAGCAAACCATTTTATCAAAGTTAATAGAATAATACATGTCTTTCATATTTATGACTGGATACTTATCGGATGCTGTAGTGTACAAAAAGAATCACTGAAGCATATCACAAGAAAATTTGAATTCGTGAGAAAAATTAGGGAAACACATGTACATTTTTACTCTTGTAAATAAACCTACAGCTGACAATGCCTCACAATCAGGAATGTACGGCACAAGTTATTGTCCGAAGAGCAGAATTCAACAATAACATTGTTTTTTCTTCGATATTTTCACCCTCAGCTCAGAGTCATAAATTGGTGTCAGCCAGCATCGAGGTGCCTTACAAGTAGATACCCACAGCATTTGTACGAAATACAAGCTGAAAATATTTTCAACACTTTGACGGTGATCAGACTTTTTGGTGGTCACAGAGTAGATTTTTATGGTGCTCCTGACCGACCAGCAGTCACAAACTTAATTTTTATAAATACCCATTGAACACTAAAGAAAGGCGCGATCTATTTAATGATTGTTGTCTTCAAAATTTATCCCTAAAATTAACTCGGAACTGAGTTGAATATCGACTTTAGTTTAACCCGCGACATTTGACGTGATAAGATAGCAGGCAGCGCAGCCATGCTTATTTGAACTCACGCTGTGAGCTGTTTGAGATGACAACTTGAAAGGCTTTGATTACACAACCTTTTCGTCGAGGGAGGAGTGCTATATGATGCGAGGTCGGGAAATGGTGACAACAATGCGTCTGAAAGTACTTTTTTAGAAATGATTTTTTTTCATCGTGTCTTTTTCATCACCTACAATTAATGAATAGATGCACGATTCCCATCAACAAATGTGACGTTTTTCACGGTATTTATAAGCAAAAACTTTGATGATATTCGTAGAAATGAGAGTATCCTAACAGCTCTTCATGTTTCAATTTCGTCTCTAATAATGCTATTTTAACTACGAGGAGCGATCACATCCTGCGAATAAAAATAAACAGATCAATTAAGATAATATAACCTAATTTGAACGGACATTGTCCCAGTCCTAATTGGGTGCTGAGCTTAAAAGAACGTTAACACTCTAACCGTTTAAAAATTGTTGCGGTTAGCGAGGAAGGAAATGAAAATTAGCATCTCATTTACAAGGCTGGCAGCGCCGGTTCTGCGCAGCGGCTGCCTAAAAATATCCAAGTTACTGCAGCAGCACGGTGCGACGCGAATGTTCTGTGAGAAGCCGTATAATTTTAGGCAGCTACATGGCTGCGCCGGGACTTGTCCTTGCGTGAACAGACCTCACCCTGCACGGACTTTGCTGCGCTGATCTGAGCAGATCCGGGGTGTGAATCGTAGATTAGATGTTAATTTAAGACTCCTTAATCGCTAAAACAAGCGTTCAGAAGAGAGGAAGAAAGAAGGCACCGCTTAGTATGGAGATGAGGTAACACGGAATCTATGCAGAAGCGGCATAGAAACAGTAAGTTGAGAAAGAAGTTTATGAAGCAAGATAAAAATTGAAGAAGAAAGTAGTAGGGGCTGAAAAATAGGACACCATGCCGTAAACCGAAAAAAGGTGGTCCTTAACATAACGAAAACATTTTATTTCGACGAAAATACAGCCTACCTAATTCCCAGCTCGGGCCCTCACGGTATGAATCATAACTAGGTTATGTCTCAAGAATATTTTCACATTAAAACGAGCGCTTTCGCAAACAGAATGTTGTTGCATGATCTCAAAGATCTCAAAAATAATTACTAGCGATTAAAGAAAAATAGTTTAGTCTATTATCAATGAAAACTCATTCGGAAGTACACCTGACCTGATGAATATTTTTAACTAAAAAAAGCTTGGCACTCTTCGAGTCCAAGACATGGGTTAGTTGAACAAATTTTTCTCAGTTATTTTTATCTAGTAACTTATCTATTGGTAAAATTGAAACTCTTTGTGTACACCTAAAGTCGTACGAATAGTAGAACAAAGCCGAACATCGTGGAGTTAATAAAATAAGACGCTTCAATCGTTTTCTTTTTCCAAGCCCATTGACCATAGAACGTTTATTATACAAGGTGTTTTTTGAATACGGGACCCGAAAAAATCTCAAGTAACTTTTGATACAATGAATGGATTTTTGAGAATCAAACGGCCGCAAACTCCTAACATTTTTTTTTATTTGGTAGCTACGGTTTCATGATACAGCAGTCAAAATATGAATCAGAGGACACAGTAAAATTTATCCTGCTTTGAAACTGCCGCCAAGATGACGAACTGCACAAAGGAACAATTAGCTTTCATAAGCACTGCATACTTTTCCAATAGAAATAGCATTGTCCTAGCCTAAAGAGAGTACAGGTTGTACTCTCTCTTAAGACTTCGTTGAGCTAGGACAAAGCTTCTTCCATTAGAGAAGTATACAGTGCTTATGAAAGCTAATTGTTCCTTTGCGCAGTTCATCGTCTTGGCGGCAGTTTCAAGGCGGGTTGAATTTTACTGTGTCCTCTGAAAAAGTTTTTGACAGTTGTGTCATAAATAAGTAGGTACCAAATAAAAGACATAAATCTCAGGATTCTACTGCCGTTTTGTTTTAAAAAATCCGTTCTTTGTTTCAAAAGTTATTGCAGATTTTTTCGGGTCCCGTATATGAAAAACACCCTGCATTTTAGTATTGATTCACACATCTAAACACCATTATGTTTAGGTAACGGTCCTTCCGGCTGTAAAATAATTATTTCATAGGCTGAGAGAAAGCATCCGAAGACATTTTCTCTAAAAACTGTAAATCTAAAGCAGAGATACACAGAAGTTTAGTATGATCATTCTTTAAGAATTTCTTCATCCAATAATGACGATTCAGATCCATAAGGCGAGATCGAGAGTTGCTGCAACTCTTTTTTATTTCATCTTCAACCAAGGCTGTGTCAGAAAAATTAAAGAACAAGAATTTCCGGCTATAGCTTCTACATTTTCTTTACATCCACCTATTAATTCCTCAAAAAAATCCAGGAAAACAAAAAGATCAAACGTTCAGAAGAACAAATTCAGAATAAACGTATTCAAGAAACCCATTTCTGGACCGCGCTATACGTCACAACTCATTCGAACAGAAAAGTGTGCTTAAACTCCGTATTTTCCAGCGGCCGTCACTCTCAAGGTAAGAGCCTACGCACGACCTCGTTATCTGCTCGTTCCAACGCTCACAGCAGCGGAAAGAAGTTGGGCTTAAAATTCGCTTCGGTTTGGGAAATGACGTACGACATTTTGCCCTAGAACTGAAAAATAATCAATCCAGGGGAGTATCTTCCTCAAAGATATTTATTGCAATTTGGTCATGAAAAAACCACTTAGAGTCAAACATGGCATAAAATAAAATATTTTCTCCACTCGTCGGATATGTAAGAGAGCTCTGCATCATGGGTCGCGAACAAAGAAAGCAGTTCTCCATGCATGCGTCATGTACGCAACAGAATATCCCTCTACGCTGTGGCCATGATACGCTCTCAAGTGTGAAACACCTCGTGACAGACTTGTCGGCACTCAGTAACCACAACACGCATCAACAAGCCGCGCAGAGCTCATGTCCTAGCGTCTTCATCTCCTTCATTTTCCTGCTTGTGACATGCCCCCATTCTTGTGAAAAAAAGTACTGCTGAACATCGTCTTTACCATGCATGTGATGAGCCAAGCGAAGTGACAAAGTGCTGCATGCTCTGGGCACCATTTTCTCCTCCCGGCAAGAAGACTGAATACGAAAATTTTCAGGGTTATGAAGCATGCAACTACCGCCAGCAAAACGGAGGAGTGGCGTGTTCTAGGGCGAGCGCTGTTATAGGCCAGACTAACACATTATCGTGGAAATGACAGTTAAGTTACAATATTCGGATAAGGAAGTTCAAGATTCCGCTCTTCACTGGAGGACATTTTCTCACTGACATAGTACTATCTCAGCTTTGAAATTATTGTGAAGAAAATTTAGTTCTTAATGTTGAGTACTTGAGTCCTACAAGTCGGACACAGTGGAAAATTTAACAATTCCTTCGCGGTATATTAAATGGCTTATTCAATCCAAAATCAGTGGATGGGAAGTAAATCCTACATGACATATCACCAGATGATCTGAACATTTGTGGAAACGCTTTCGTGTAATATCAAATTGTGCATTGTAGTCCTTGCAACCGAACGAATCATCACAGCCTATTGAAGCTGAAAAAGAACAATGATTATTAATACATGCGAATGAGAAAGATAAGTAAACTCAATTATTAGATGGTAATTTAAACTTGAGAAAGCTCTCATATCGTAGTGCTCAGCCACACGCAGGCAGATCAGCAACTTATGAGGATTATGTTGTCCCTTTTTTAACCTTTTGGCTACTGAAATTTATTTCATGGCAACTGTTTTAATACGCAGTATTAACTGAGACTCGTATACGACAGGTAGATTTAATGGTCAATCTTTTAATACTTATCGTAAACCGAGGCTCGTAAACTAGACTTTATGGTCACTGTTTTAATGCGCAGTTTGAACTAGATAAACTGAGACTCGTAGACTAGATTTAATGGCCACTGTTTTATTTCGCAGTATAAACTGGATTAACTGAGGCTCGTAGACCAGATTTAATGGCCACTGTCCTAATGTACAATTTAAACTGGATGAACGATATTCGTGGACTAGATTTTGCTGCTTGCTGTGTGTACGCGTATCATCGGAATAAAGTTTTGCGTCTTAAGTCCGCAAAAATTTAATTTCCAATAACATATATTTTAAACTTTTCTCCTTGTCATCTTTTGCATCATTTTATTTGAAAAATTATTGAAGATACAATGCTCCAAAGCATTTCAAACTGGAAGAAAATTTAGGATATTTACTTGAAAATTATTTCATTCAAATATCTTCCACTATCATTGAGACGCAATTCAAACACTCTAGTGCATAACGTGTATCACACTTCACAGAATGACGCGTGAAATGTTACAACTTTCTCCGATAGTATTGTATTTCAGTTCTCGAAAAAAATTTTGGAAAACTTGAAAAAATTCTGCGCGTATTCTTGAAAAATTTGAAGAAGTCAAATTCGGTGATCATGAAGGCCAGAGAAAATTATCGAAATGAAAAATTAGTTAACCTAGTAAAATTACATTGTACATCATTTTAAGCCTCCCTAACTGTAACAAAGGTGTTCCAAAGAGAGGAAAAAAGAATGCACCATTTAGTACGGAAATAAGGGAGTGCAGAATTTACGCACGAGGTGAATAGTAATAGCCAATTGAGTAAGAATTTCATGAAACAAATTAAGGTTGAAGAAGAAAGTAGAAGGGCCTGAAAAACAGGACAGCACTGAACCGAAAAAAGATGATCCTTAACAAAAACAAAAATAAATCATTTAACAAAAAGAAGGCCTACCTAACTACCTAACCTCACATTTTCCCCGTGGGAGTGCTAATTCATATAGATACAAGAGCTGCATCCCCCTGAGAGGAGTCAAACTAGAACAACTATCTTCGTCTTTCCTTCTAATGTATGAAGCGTGGGCTCATATTGCTGGATTCACTTTCGTATCGTTAATGCAATTTAAAACCTAACAGATCTCATTTTTGATTTTTTCCAGACCAGAAACTCGAATCCCCCATAGTTTACGCATTATAAATGTACAAATTGGTTAAGTAACCTTGGACCCAAACAATTGATATTGCTAGAGATATTAGCGGTAGTGTGAAAAATCATCGAACACCATAAAACCATCGAGCACCATAAAGCCATCGAACACCATAAAGTTTTGTGTTCAGAAAGGATGTCAACACACAGTTCTAATAAGCTTAAGGTTGTAATAAGGCATTTTGTTAATGAAGCTTTATAGCCTCGCAAATTTGAAGCTAATGCGAATAGTTAATCTCCTCTTGCACACCGACTTCAGAAAGGCTTTGGTAACAGAGCTCCTGGGAGAGACCAATGACCAAAGTTGAAATCTGCGGCACGCAAGGTAATTTAAACGATAAATTACGAAGTATTTGCTAAATCACGAACGGAGAACTTGGGGATGAATTTCGAAATAATGTTGAATCAGGAATAGGGAATTTGAGGATGAATTTCGTAGCAATGTTATATTGCGTTCAAAACATGTGGGTGGTCCCAGTCAAATCAGGGGTTTCTCAAAAGAACGTTTTTTGATCCTGTTACTGAATATCATCATTCATGAACTAATTCAATTTAGCAGGAAAATGAAAAAGAGTCATGAAGAATCTTCCAGGCACGGTATTATTTTCAGGAGTGTTTCCTCATACTCAATACAAATCCCCGTCGGCATCTGCGTAGATAATCGCAGTAAGGCCCTCGTAGCGCAGTTCAGCGCGATTACATTCACGCGAATGCAGAGCACTTCAGTAATCGTATTTCCGGAGGTGACCGACGCTGCTATCTGGCTGAGCAAAACTGCGCTGCTTCATACAGAACACTTGCGCTGCTGACTAGTCTTGAAATGAAATGAAAACTTTAAGGCAGCCGCGGAGCAGTGCTGGTGCAGTGCCGGCGTAGCCAGCCATGTGAATGATGTGATTGCATGGCAATGTATGACTGTCGGCGCTCGGCCCCGATCACGGCGGTGAGTTCAACTAGTACGGGAAAGGTTCAAATCGTCATTCGGGGGCCATGATAAGTATAAATTATTCCTGTAACTGATAGTTTTAATTTTTTATATATCAATACTTTTTTTCATAGTGACCGGATGATCCCAAACACACGTCATACGGACACTGAAAACCAAACTTCAGAGGTAAAAAAATGCTAAAACTCGATCTCAATCTCTAGTCATCGGACAACAGGAAATAATTCATCCATCCACTCAGCTTCTATCAGCAAGAAGCAGCTATGCTTTTCCGAACGAGGAACCTTTTTACCAGCAAAACCGGTGAGGATCTCAGTTGAAATATGCAAATTTTTTTATTACTTGGCGTCCAAATTCTTTCTGAGATCCGCCATTGATTGCTTGGACCATACGTTCTTGTTAAGCAATTTTCTTGCAGCTGAAGCATCAGGGCTGGCCGTCCATTTTTCAGCGTCGACGAAAGCCTGACGTCAGAACTGATTTATGAGAGCGCAATGTCTTTTTTTCAGCGAGTTTGCCACGGCAATAAGAACATGAAGTTCACGATGCAACTCAGGCGCGGGTCTCGCGGGATGACGGAAGACGGAATTCACTCCACCTACATAAAAATGAACTGCCTGCCTCATAAATGTGGAGTGACAAGAGGGAAATAGAAAACAGGAACAGGGCTGATGGAATCCTCTCTACGGCTGCACAGAGGACTGCGTCAGTGGAAGAGGGAACAATGCAGACGGAAGAATGAAGGAACAAAGACAAAGGAGGGGAAGGATAACAGACAGCATGATGTGATGACAGACGAAAGTGTCCGGTCGACGGTCAGTAGTGAATTCAATGACGTGCTGGAAAAACTCTTTTGCAATAGTTTAGTTCCGAATAACTTGTAAGTTGAACCTTTATTTGATCTGGTAACTATAGGCTTTAAAATTGTTAGTCCAAAAAGCTTTCACGGCAACTATATCGAAAACTATCTTCAATTTCAGCTGTTGAGTAAAACATGAGGTAGCATATAGAATTTGAAAGTGGATATTTTATTCAACAATAAAATTGGAGGAACAAATTTAGCAGCTGGAATATTTAGTTTTAAAACGAAGCACGTCACAAGTACCGGTAAAAACAACTTTTTATCATAAAAGTTTTATCAAAAATATAGCATTCGAGCATGCTATCACTCATCTTCAGTGCGTAAAAAATGACTGAGAAAGAACAACTCAACATTTTATATGTCATCACGTGAAATTTTGTTGGCAATGTGAGAAAGTGTAAGCCAAAATAAAGAAAGGGGAGCGCTTTCTCCGTATTTGATGTTGCACAAAACTGGAGTGATTGCTTAGTTCCAGCTTTAGTTTATACATTGAAACACTTTCTAACGTACGAAAGGTGTCAGGTAAACAGAATGTGATAAGTTTAAAATTCTGTTTAAAATTGATTGATGTTTTTTCTAAAACACGCATCTAACATGACAGAGAGAAAGAAATGATAAGTATCCATCGGCAAGAGAAAAGATCCCCTATTACTCCGCAACTCAACTTTTAGTTTAAACTAGAATGATCATTTTCTGAAACATGGTTTTTCAGATTGCCCGAAAGGAGGAAACCTAAGGATCTACTGTTAAGCTAAGGATCTACTCCACAACGTGTGTGTGGCGATGATGTTTTGTCTCTGCACAACTAGTGGCATCACACCAGTCACAGAAGAACCAACACACCACGTACGTTTCTTTTAAAATAGCTTAGGGGACGATAAGGAATAGGCGTCCTGTAGTGAATGTGCCTCGAAAGAGACATCTGAGTTATATTTGTGAACAGTTAGGATCAGGGTTGCGGAGTCGGAGTCGGGAGTCGGAGTCGCCGGAGTCGCATGTTTTAGGGTGGAGTTGGAGTCGGAGTCGCTTTTCTGAATGTGTGTGGAGTCGGAGTCGCTTTTTCGAATGTGTGTGGAGTCGGAGTCGCTTTTTCGAATGTGGTGGAGTCGGAGTCGTTCATTCGTTCATTCGGATGTGGTGGAGTCGAGGTTGGAGTAGCTATTTCTGGTGTCTTTGATTCTAATTTTGTGCAAGAAAACATTCAAAATGTTTAAAACCAAAAGTAAACAAAGCAGAGTTAAAATACTTTACTGAAATGCTAAACTATTCGCGATGTGTTAATTGATTATTTTATTCGAGGTTCGAAACAGTGCATTTATACCTATCACCTGATACGGTCAATGGTCATTGATATCAAATCATTGTGGGTTCGCATACTTATATATGTGATACCTACGAGTGCCAAGTATAATTTTCGTGCTGGAGCAATAATGCATGTATTATAGTGAAAAAGTCGGAATTAGTAATTGAAAGCATCGAAAATTCATTCCGTTTGTTTCTGTTTCTCTACTTTCCACTTCAATTAATACATAGGATCTAGAAACTAGTAGTTAATGTGCTGCAATTTACTTGCAAAACAACTCAGCTGATGTAATACATTGTACTCACATAGAGAGTGGTAACTCTGTACGCTTTTAATGTGTCTATATTATATACCAGTGGTTCCTTATAAAGATCATTTTTAGTCTTTCTCTTGGTTATGCTTTGGTGCATTGATTGATAATGACTTTTGATCATAAATATTTCTAGCCTTTAGGTTATGACCTATTGATAATGACTGGTCTTTGCCAAAACCTGAAGCTATGGTGGGAGACATAAAGACTTCTAATTTTCAGGTTACGTAATCGCTATTGATAATGAAAACTCAAGTAGCTTATTTTCATGTTATCGAAAATGACGGCGGGTGAAGGAAAATCTCGCACCAGTGTAATGTAATTGACTATTTAAAAGTCAGCTTTAAGTTTACACTGGCAACACAACTGCCCCTCGCCAGTCGGGGAGAACCAAGCCATGACGGTTTGGTAGCGCAGGACTCCGGCTGACCCACCGGCACACACGAGTAGGGAGGTCGAGATCGGGCTGCAAGCAAAGAATTTGATTAAATAAAGACCTCAAGAAAGCGGATGGGTGTGAGCTGGAAACAAAGACCGTTTTATTATAGATAACG
>JACJUY010001295.1:46628-94685 GCA_014220935.1 Platorchestia sp. MABIK
GATGTACTTCATATATCACGACAATTACAATCTAAATTGAACATCTCAGCGGACGATCCAAAATTCACAACGAAATGCTGACAGAAGGGATCACGACACAAGTACAAGAATATTTTAATCGCGGGTACTATTAGGGTGGATCTATTTGTTTGTCATCGATATCTTGCAACTTTTTTAAAGGAAACTATCGAACCCAGTCATTTTTAAAAAATCGTGTACACTAGTAGATATATATAAGTAAAATTTGATTTTTAACATTCTATTTCCAATTTAAAAGTCGTTCGTCCATAACGATCATACTAACCATATTTACAGGTTGCAGCACTTGCAAACAGTAGTATTCATCTAATAAATTGTGATTAGGTGGAGTCGGAATCGGAGTCGCAAAATTCTGGAAAGGTGGAGTCGGAGTCGCAAAATTCTGGAAAGGGGGAGTCGGAGTCGCAAAATTCTGGAAAGGGGGAGTCGGAGTCGGAGTCGCAAAATTCTGGAAAGGTGGAGTCGTAGTCGGAGTAGCAAAATTTTGAAAAGGCGGAGTCGGAGTCGCAAATTAATTCCTCCGACTCCGCAACTCTGGTTAGGATCAAGTATTGCTATCAATTTCCATTTTATCTTCTTTCAAATAAATTAGCCCAAATGAAGGATACCTGACTCAAGAAATTTTTTCCAGGCGCTTGCGTGAACAAGTTAATTGTTGAGCTATCCCTCTTGAAAAAACTTTCAACAAGAGTCCGGCGAAATTTTACAATGGGGAAACGCTCAAGCAAGAAAATAAAGTAGATCAGTAATTTTATTTTACTGATGAACAATTCATACGCTTTGTCTATTCCCGCAGTTAATAAATCCTATGTGGAATCCAGCATGTCGATCTACATACATAACGTGCGTTATCCTATGCTTAACATTGCGGTACCAAACGTTCATCATTTCCTACTCAAAAAGTACTTCAAACGCACAGAAATTCAGCCTCGTTTCTTGCTCATTAGGACGCAGCGGAGAGGAATTTCTGCGCGTGAAGTGTTCTCGTGATGTTGCTTTGAAGCAGTCGCGCTTGGGTGCTCAATGATTTTGATTTTCGACTCATGAAGACAAATAATATTTTCAAGAAAAACAGAAATTTTATTTGAATATAGAACCAAATTATTTTGCTTTTTCAATGAAGTACGAAAGAATACCTATCTACAGTTGTTTTGAGAATGCGAGATAACATTTGAAAAACATATCAAAACCGAGATTAAGCAGATAGTTTTGAGTATAAAAAACAGTCAAGATTTAGGGTCAAAGCTAGTTCATGTTATTTAGGGCAAAACAACCGGACTTACTCGTTTTCTAAGTCCCTCAAAAAACTTTTCCATCCCACTCTCTCAGACAGACGTCCGATGCTCCTCGCGTTTAAAGTTGGACATTTTTTATCCTCTATGCTAGATAATCAGATTTGCATATAAATTGACCACTTGGGAGAAACAGTCAAAAAGAACCGACACTTAAACTTTAAACGGAAAATTCTAATTGGCCGGACATTTTGCTCTCGCGTGATGACTCGTTTTTACTAAGCCTGTCAGATCGGTAAACACAATTTGAGTTTGATTCAAATTTCCCGATTATAAAGCTGGGTGTGGAGTACTCTGTTATTTTTATATTTAGGAAGGAAAAATCGCGAAGTAGAATTTATTGAACGTATAAAAATAATTGGAAGTCACTCGATGCGTTGGTTACAAGCTTGCACGCTTTGACAGTTTTGATGACTGTTGAGTGAGTAGTGATCTTGAGAGCTCCAGAATGAACATCACGACAATGTCGGGATACGAAATTCCGTTGATTATACTTACTCTCATGTGCATATCAAATAGAAGAGAATTACTTTGTTAGTTTTCTACTCCTTGAAAGGCGAGACAACGTTGGAATTGTTCAATGGAGATAAGATTTTTCAGAGATATTGGCTAAGAGCTTCAGCTTGGCTTCTAAGTTATGGACACTAACTTCTAAGTTCACAAATCTTTGACCACAGTTAATTTTCAGGAACTACAAAGGCAATGAGGATTCTCTAATAACTGGGTAGTGTAATTTCTTGCTCCTTTCCTTATGTTATTTTTTGCAGCTATTTTAGCACAATTTATTTTCTCGCCCGGAAGTGTTAGGAGTAAAATATCGGCGATGACTTGCCTGAAAGAAAATTTCACAACCGGATCAAGCGTTTACTCAAAAAATTTTCAGCGATTTAAAAAATTTCATTGTAGTAGGAATTTCAGCTTACTTCTTCGATCTCATTTTTAGGGAAACAAATAAATCTTCTTTATCGATTTCACAAATATTACTTGACAAAATACTTTGAAACAGGTAAATGACAACATGGCCGTAAAAATGTTTTTCTTTGTATTTTGAGCTGTCAAACGATGGCATAAGGCTGATTGTAGAGCATGAAGCTTCAAAAGAAAGCTCATGATCAATATGTGAGGTTGGGTACTGACTTCCTGATAAGCTAATAAAATGGTCGGTCGTATGGTTAAGTTACCAATCTGAATTTAGTCAGTTTGAGCTATAGCTCACAGGCGTATACCGAAAACAGCCTGATAGTTGAAACCAACAGACTTAGCAATTATGAGATGCAGAACTGTTAGAAGCTATCTAAGAAACGCTTCTCTTTCGACAATCATTTTATTTCAACCGGTATACTTTTAAAAGTTTCATTATTTTGTTTGTATACTTGCTTGGTTGTCACTGTCTACGCTGTGTTCTTTGTCATAGCAGAGATAAATTCAGCACCTAGGTTTTGGTAATAATTTTAAGCCCAGTTCCCCGAAAAAGCCGGAAAACAACGACAGAAACCCATTTCTAAGACAGAAACAGGAAATACAACAACAGAAACCCAGTTCTCCGAGAGAAACCGGGAAAATAACAGAAGCCCAGCTCTAGATAAAAACTTGGAAAAATGATGCAGAGAATTTAATCGCTGATGAAATAAAAACTAAAATCGATACGAGAGAAAATTCTCCGCAAGAAATGAATTTAGGTTAGTTTCGGAATATTTTTAAAAACTTATCACTTAAAGGGATCCTTTCTCATCCTGTGGAAATAATTTCTTCTAACAACCGATTGTTCATCAATTTAGCACTCTATTTCATTTCTTGTTCCAGGCAAAGGTTTTTCTTCGTAGGACCATTATACTGAAATTTGGCAGCCAAATATATACTTTGAAAATTTTTTTTACTTCTGCACACATTTTCTATTTTCGACATAGAAAATGAAATATTCATAAAAATCATTTTTTCGAAAGGGAAGATGAAAATTTCGCGGAACTCTGGGGAATTGTTCCGGAAATACTATTTTAGTGTTATTCGATTTAGAAAATTTTTTATCGAAAGGTCGCTCTCAGAAGTTTTCGTTTACAAAAATGTGAATTTAAATTATAAAATTAGAAACTAAGTAAAACTATAGAATTTGGTATCCTTTCGGGCTCAGCCTCAAAACAATTGAGAAAATAAATAAAATACCATAGGCGATCGCTTGAAAATACCGTTTTCTTTTCAATGCACTCGCAACAAATCCTGGAGCTCAAAAACGCAAGGAAATGTTTAATTCGGGACATCTTAAAACATATTTGCCAGCATCGCCAAGAGAACAATTCATGAGGCAGAGACGACGTAAAAGTGCTCCGTACGACTTAGTAAGGGAGATTGCTGCTAATCTAAGCTTTCAAATAACAATTAGTTTATGACTATCTTAAATCCAAACAGATCACACAGCGAAGACAACATTTACCACGCCTCTGAAGTTGACGATACCCTATTTCATCTCCTTCCCGTCACATCTGCGACGCAAACGAAAATTGGCGCAATATTTTTTTACAAGAATGATGAAAAATTCAAAAAATTTGGCTTCTCCATGAAATAATCCCTTCAAGGGGACCGTTCCGGTAAAAAAGTTCGCTATTTTTCGACGGATAATTATAAATTTTTCACCATAGGTGAAATGATGCAACGATCCTTTTTGGTTAATTAAGGTGAAAAGATGCAGTTTTGATGGCATGCTCGGAATTTCACCATTGTCTTTTGAATCATGTGTTGGAGTACAAATTTAGTGCGTTTCAGACAATTTCGTTTGGTGGACGGTGAAGCCCTGTGTAAGCTTAGTGAGTTGCTGCAAACGTTGATTTTTTATGTGGAATTATGTCGACAAATGACCAAGAAACGTGTGCTTAGGATTCCGAGTGAACATCGAGAGGTATGCAAAGTTCATGTTAGACTCTTTTATCGTCAGAATGTTTAGTGAAGAATAAGACGAATTTGTTGATAGAAGAAACTCTCAAGTATCTCACAGTAACGGTCCGAGAACAGTCATAAAAACGTTTTCTTCTTCAGATGAGACTACATCACCTGAAATAGATCTTGGCGCATCAAATCAGAATCTGAAGTTTTAGTTGGCTTTTTCGAAATGCGTTTTACTACTACGCATCAAAATGGCTGTCCACGAATGATCTGATATTTTTTCGACCTGAAGATGTACGGGTTTCACGATCCCTCTCACCCAATTCCTCTACATAATTATTGCACTCAATATACTTCACAGTGGTATGAAGTTTTTTTAACGACCTTTACCGTACCTAATTTTTATTTCGTTGACCTGATCTGAAATCGAATGACCTTATCCGAGATATCTAGAAAATTATTACTAAGAAAGATTATGGAACTATAAAAAATTGAAATCAAGAAAGTTACCAACTAATCAACTAAATACGCGACTGCTCCTCTACTATTAACCAACACAACACGTGACTGTTCCATCACTACTAACCAACACAACACGTGACTCTTCCATCACTACTAACCTATACACTACACGAAACTTTTCTGTCAAGAAGCCCAACCCAAAATAAACACGCTCAGCATTCTTCGCCTCACCTTTCCGCACGGAGCTGCAGTACCAACGCCGGTATCACATCATCACAGTGAGCAACCCTCTCAACTCAATCATTCTGCCCTGGTCACAGCTGCCCCCGGACCGGTCCCCTGCAGGTTTCCGCTCATCAGCGTCTAGGGCGGTCTAGCCTTCGAAATAATTTATCTTTTGATTGCAAAGATTCGGTCCAATGATTCCAATTTCCAATTCAATTTGCACGGATTCCAGGGAGGGTTCGGCATCACTGAGATCCATATATGATTATTGTTGAATCGTGAATCGTAGGACACGTATACCAATATTGAGAGCTCGAGGATATTGAATTGTTTTGAGCTTCGCCCGGAATGACTGATGCAATAAACGCATGGAATGATGGAGACCGCTGTATGAAGTATTTTGATGGAAATAGATCATTCCCACAAGATTCGTTTTGTTTGTTTCTTTCATTTAGATTTTAATTAAAATTTCAGTTTCAAAATAGTGAGCATATATGTCTTTTTAAATCGTCAAAAAAAATCAAATTACCACCAAGGCCTCTTAAACGTTTGATTGAGCATAAAGTAATTTTTTTATTTTAATGCCGTGCGTTTTGACACACCGACCAAACTTTTCAACTAATCCAACTGACCTCCTTTCCTAATCCACATGAATCCACCTGACCTTTCAACTAATCCACCTGCAAAATCTGGTGAATATGGAGGGTGAGGTAACACATCCCAGCCGAATTGCAGCAATTTTTGTCTGGTTCGCAAAGAAGCGTGTGGTCATGTTGAAGCACACCTTTCCTGTTGGCCAATTGTGGACGCTTTTTAGAATTGCTGCTTTAAACTCATTCAGTTGTGACCATTATTTTTCAGATGAAATTGTCTGGTTACTTGCGAGAAGCTCATAGTACAGAATTTCCTTCCAATTTCACCAGACACAGGAAAACTTTTTTAGGGTGAAGATCTGCTTTGTGGATGGTTAACGGTGGCTCATGTGGCTTATTCCAGGTGGCTTATTCCAAGATCGCGTTCTTTGAACACTTCAGTTGAGAGTCCATTTCTCATCCCTGGTCACAATTTGCTTTAAAAAATGCACAGTTTCATTCCGTTTATTAAGCAGATCACAGATGGAAACGCGATCCAAAAGATTCCACTCACTCAAATCATGCAGCACCCAAATTTTTGTGAAAATAATGACTTGATTTGGTCGTCATCTGTGGTGGATGGTCTGCCTGATTGCTCTTTATCAATAAGGCAAACAATCTCCAGCTTTCTACCTGAACTTCAGCTCGAGACTTCACACCTTCCCCCTGAAAGCGCTAATTTTCATTAATACATTAGCATTTCTCGCGGGGTGTTTTCTGCAAATTTCTGTCTTCCTCCACATAATTATCATTAAAATTTTTCAGAGATTTTCGCAACTTACCGCTAAAGAAAATCTCTTCAGACACATCTCTAACTTTTTCAGGTCTATTTCACATAAACGAGTTCAATGCCACACAAGCGAAATAAGCATTTCAAACTTTCGAAATCCAATTTCCCACTAACCAAAAATCCATTCAAACAAACGAATGATTAATTTCCCGTGTTTATTTATCGTTTTAAAAGAAATTCACTTGTGTGAAATTATTTCTTCGTTTGCTTGAAATTGAATTTTGTTCATGTGGAATTATTTTTTCTCTCCTGTGAAATTGAGTTTAGTTTCTGTGATATAAACTTGAAAATGGAATTGATTATAGTAATACGATCAAGATCGGAAACAGTGAACCTAACAAAATCAAATAAAAAGAAAATAATAGCACGAACAAGATTTAACGACTCTAACCATGCCGTCGAAAACTACTTTTGTACCGAACGGCTGGATTTACTGTGGAACTTCAGGTTTTTCGAAGTTCCAGCATGGATCAGTAAATAACCTCGAGTTCCGAGGCTCTTCAGAACGCTAAGTAACTTCTGCTTCAAACAAGTTTCCGTCTTTCAGTCTGTCCGCCAGACGATAGCCACCGCACAAGATGCCTCTTTTCTTCGAATTGTTGGTAAAGAATTACGTTGGGCATCGTTAGCAACTTATATAATGATCTGCGTTTCAATTTTTACAGATTTTGTCGAAAGCCAGTTTGCACGACCGTCAAATATAACGGGATTCGATGTTTTCTTTAAATAAACCTTCTAGATGTGGATGAAGAACAAACATATTCATCTACTACTAAGAATGACCGCCGTGTGTTTATATATACATTTATGTTTCGTGTCACGCTGTTAATAAGCAGAGATTGGAAGAAATTTGCCCTGGCGGTCATGGTTTCAGTTCACCTGTAAATCAATACACTCATTTTCGCTGTACAAGTGTACAATAATAAATCACTTTCAAAAAAATAAGAGAGATCGAGAGCCTTATATACTCGAGTCCGTGTCGTCAATACCAGGTTCGGCGGGGTATTGCATCTTAAAATATACATACACAAGCTTGTAGTTGCTTTCAGTAATGCTGAATTTCTGTATCTAGGATTTGACGCAAATGGTTATAACTACTTCTATTGTGACTCAAAACAGTATTCTAAGTGTTTATTACTGTCACAAGAAAAGTAAGTTACCTTTGAAATAAGTTTAAACATGGAAACTCCACTAGGGAAAATTTCGTCAAGAAAGGTATTTAATCCCGTCATTTTTAACGAGTCGTGTACACTAGTCTTACAATAGTGTTCATGATTAAAATATTCTTGTGCTTGTGCACTGGTGAAACTCGTATCACAGAAACGAGATCAAGCATCCTGAAGATATAGTTCAAGTTCTTCACGTGTTAAATTAAGGAACAATTCACTCAACATTTTTACTGACACTGAAAATCGTTAAAAATGTTATGTCTCTGTATGAAGTGTAAGAAAGTGACGTTTCGATGTACAAACATTATCTTAAGTCTGAAAATATTCAGAAAATATACACTAAGAGCGTGACCGAAGGACGAATCGACCAATCAAGCAAGCAAAAAATCTGTACAAATTGCTTTACCTTTTTCATCGCAATCAGTTGCATTTTCTTGAACAATCAATGTCATTTTAAACAAAAGTGAGGGAACGCCAAAGTTTTGTGTCATTTGTATGGGATCTATGATACCATTATACGCCATTAATAAGAAGTAAAGGACTCGGGTAAAACGCCAGATCTCACGCGATAAAATAATGAAATTGAGGGAAATTTTTGGAATAAGTTAAAATTAAAACTGTAAATGAACTAAAAAAGGACAGTAGGGAATCTAAAAATAGGGTCTGCGATGAACAAAAATCGAATTCTCTTACAACGAAAAGCAAGCCTACCTAACTTTTCCTGAATATGAGACTTTTACAGTATTTTTATTTTCTTTCCAGAAAAATGTTATGTCTTTTTTCTTCAAGGGGACCGTAATTCTCGTTACTTATAGATGTATTAACTGAGATATATGATGAAAACGTTTCAACTGGAACCGTTTTAGATTTATTTTAATAATGTTTTCGTGGACGTTGAGACGCGAGTACCCCAAAATGTTACCATCATATACGACGGTTAGCTCGAAAAAAACTGCTATGTATAACCCCCTGCAACTTCACGAAAAAACGCCAGGCCAAAAATGTGTAATACTTTGCTGGAAGTGCACGTTTTTCATCCCTTCCTATCCACTTCAATTTAATACATTCGACTCGCTCGACATAAAATTTCAAATTAAACAATTATTTTCATGGAAAAATGGTTCCTTTCCATGACATGAAATCCAGCTTTGGAGATGGCAATTAACTCGAATGTTTTCATTCCATTTTCATCTGTAAGAGAAGCACTACAGCTGAGTAGCGCACAAAGGCAGCGGAGACAAGTTCATGCTCGAGAGCACCTCGCAAAGCACGCTTTTGCTTCACAAGTTTGCAGCGTTCCCGCTGCTGAGGCCGACGTCTACAGACTAGTCCAAACAATAAAGCGATTTCTCCTATCAGAAGTCGATAAAAATTGTAGGATTTAGTTTGTTGCTTAAAATGACGTTTCTCAATTTTCGAGCAAATGTATATGAAAATTTCACATGAGCGCTAGATTCGAATGCGTTTCATGACCTTTGAAGGTATCATGAAGTAGATTTTGCGTAATGAATCAGTTACGAAAACTGACGCGCGTTTTGATAGCGGCGGCATACAGAATCGCTAAGAGACAAGATATGCTCTACCGTTTCAAATTTAAAAGATCAAGAACTTGAGTTCAAGAACGCAGCTTTGAAGGCACGGACTTGAAAACCCGTACAATAATTTGAGAGGTTCGTATCTTGTTGAATTCTATCAGAGCTAAAGTACCTTAAATGTGTAGAGCTTCAGTGAGGGCAAAACAAGGACAGTTGAACATTCAAAATCAATCTTACATGCCTCAAAATCTATACAAGCTGTCCTTAGTACATGCCCGTATTCTTTACACTTTTTTAAACGGTTAACAATTGGTTAGAGCAGAAAAGCGGTTGTTTTTAAAACGATTTCTTCTAGCCTAACAAAACTGACCGTAAGCAACCGCACAATCGGGGTCAACGTGTTAATTCTACTGAAAACTGGACGGCATGATACCAAATTAAATCAAAATTAGACTGCACGGTACTGAATTATACTGACAACTGTTTGCTTTGTACTTGGCTGTAAATGCGAATTGAATTTTGCTACATTTTTTCTGGTGCATAAGCGTGTTAAGTGTCAGACGGCGTGTGACTTGGACATCAATGCGAGAACAGGCCACTCGGATTGTTCCTGTTGCCTAATTCTATTCTGTTCTTCTATACTGAGCAGCACCGGAAATTGAATTGGTTTTTACCTACATTGCACCCAAAAGAGAAGAGAAAGGGTGATCCACAAGTATGGAAAAGACTATTCTTGAAAAAGCTATGGGAAGCCAAAAGGTTGCGAAGAATTATTATATGCTTCGGTTAGCTAGAGCTGCTACAAAATTAGTTGTCAGAGTGAAAACCTTATCCGTAAATCAGCGTTGAGGCAAATGTACGCTTCTGAAAAAACTTGAGAAATAAGGCAATGTGCGTAGTTTCAGGCCTCATCTTCGTGAAAAGAAAAGCCATTCCCTCAGGGGGATACAACTATTGTATCTATGAGAATTAGCCCTCCCAGGGGGAATATGTCAAATCCCGAGCTGAGAGCTAGGTAGGCCTTCCTTGTGATGAAATAATTTATTTTTGTTTTGTTAAGGAGCATTTTTTTCGGTTCCCTGCTATTCTGCTTGTCAGCACCTAATATCTTCTTCTTCATATTTTCTCTTATATCACAAACTTCTTTCTCAACTTATAGTTTCTTTGCACCATGTGCCTAGATTCCACGTTCCCTTAACTCAATACTAAATGATATCTTCCTCCTTACACTCTTTGGAACGTCTTTGTTGCGGTTAGTGAGGCTTAAACAAAGCCGTAATCTAATCTAAAAACGAGCTATGTTATTATTTCTGGGTGCATCGAAAGGAATGTTATTTCTGAGTAATTGTAACGGTAAATGTGATCAAAAGAACGAAACGGACGAAAAGAGATGTATCAATACAATTTGTGAATTTTCACTAGTCAACGGTCACGGAATAAATAAAGATCTTGATAAAAGTCTAAACCAGGTCTTTCTGAAGTTCGAATAAAATTGATACACCTGAAAACACGTCATGTAAAGAATATTTTAAATAATAATCAATATGGTTTAAATAGTGTCTAATAATGGTGTTCAAAATTTAATTTATGATGTTATAAAACAAATAAAACATGTGATGGAACTTCAAATGATTTTTCACGATCTTTATTTTTTTTGAAATGTTAGTGGAAAAGTATTTTACGGTGTCTAAAAATTCATTGATGAATAATTGTTGCTGAACCAATTTATAGAACGAACATATATTTAAGCATTTTGAAATCATAATAAGTAGAACTAGAGTTAAAATCGAAACATAAACTTTTCAATGGCAATTTTTCATTTTCTATAAATGAATAATTATTGTCAAATTTTCGCTTCTGAGTAGACTTCAGGTTCAACGTAATTCAGAATAGAAAAAAAATAAAAATTTTGTTGACCTACATATTATCCATACCCGCTTTTTGCGTCTTTTGCCAAAATACTTCTTCATAGTACGAAGTCCCCTGTAAGGAAAACTTACAAGAAGATTTTTAAAACTTTAAATTCATGTGGTAACATTTTCATAACGAAAACTTCGATAACAATCTGTATACAATGACTGTCTGTGTAATACTCTTCTTGAATGAGTGACCCAGACATTCCTCTCACAAGCACGAGAGGCCAATTTTTTTGACGTTTATAAGAGGTAACATTTTTGACTTTTCCCTCACACTCTCTCCAGACCCTGAGCTCTAATTTGAGTCACCATGAAGTTCTACAAATTACAGTCCTCTTCAAGACTCGAGACAGCGTCTGCCCTCGTAGAACATTTGCTGTCTGTCCAGTGACGAGTTCACCAGAAACTGAGTGTCAGCGCTGCCAGGGAACTTTGTCAATTTTTCTTCGTCTCTTTTGCGACAAGAAATTCTTAGGGAAGAGTCCTGTAGTAGCGACCGGGAGGAAGATAATATGTTACGGCATCGGTGCGCGACGTTCATTTTTTTCCTTTCCGAGTGGTTTGATTTGTAAAAAAATAACAAAGGTTAAATTTAAATGTCACCAGCTAAAGTTTGGAAATAAGGCATAGAAAAACTAACAAGCGCATTTTTAATTGCACTAAGTTCTTTCAAAAAACTTAAATTTTCAGCCTAAAAAATTGTTTTGTGGAGTCACTTACTAATTTGTGCCTACAAGCCATCTGTTCTACAAGTAGAGAATAGGAGATATTGTTTGTCACAACTTATGATACTACCCATTGTGCACCAAAACTCAAATAGTTCAGGGAGAAGTTTTCTGGGTTAAATGTTGTCAGTAGGCTGAAGAATCAGAGAATTGACCATAGAGTGGACCTTTTAAACTTGAGCGTAAAAATTTTCGGTTGCAGAAATGAAGTTCATAAATTAGAAACAAAAACCAATTAAGTATACACCGAAACTAATGATAGTCTGGAAAAATGTACTCAAGTTAAAAAAACACTAAATGTGTAACATGAACCATAATGGAAATCAATAGCAAGTTGCACCTGCAATGCTTCTGGAATGTCTAAAAAATGGTTTTATGTATGCTATTAATTGCCTTAATTTCATTCCTCATTTACATATATTCCTCTTCTACAGAAGTTGAATAACTTTAAAGGTCTGTTAGTTGCCCTCAACCGGAAGCACTAGCCATCTAGGGACTGGGGCTACCGTCAATAGACAAAGGGTTTAAAGTGGCTTCGCTTATTATGGCTGCCCTGCCTCAAGTTAGATCATTTCCCCAAGATTTATGTAACTTTTACAACACTATCGTTTCTCGTAGAAATCTTAACTTATACTCCTCATTTATTCGTTATATTTCTCATTTTATAACGGATATTCCACCTTTCGTAACCTAGATTTCTCCTCTTCTGGCATACATTTCCCACTCCTTAGCCCTTGTTTCTCCCATCTTATGTTATTTTCTGATTTTAACGTTTTTCGTCCGGCCCAACCTTCTTTTCTTTTTCTAGCAAAGTTTTTCAAATATCATGTGGTCTCAGCCTGTACGCACTAAGTCAAAGCGCACGTACAAGCCAAGCTGCTCCCTTTTAGCGTCTTAGTCACACCAGCAGAGCATAATGCTCCTTTACCACGAACCCCCAATATTTCGCCAACAATAACTGCAGTGCTCCGTTTCCTGACCTGACCAGCATTTGTTTCCGTTTTTGTCGGGCTAAATCTAGGCCGGTGTGCACTTTGTGAGCTTCTTTAAACTTTCTCCGAGAGTAAATGCTATTGGCAGGCTCTCAACTGCTGCCTGATATTTGAAACGAGCAACGCTAGAACGGGCGCTTAGTGTCATGCCCACCGAAAATGGTCTTGCTCGATGTTTACATAGAAAGTAGCTCTTAGACAAAATGGAACGCCGAGCGAGTGCTCGGCAAGCTTCACGGCAACGGTCTGAAGTTTTCTGTAATTCTAAGCATGTCTTCGTGATGGCTACAGCAAGAAAAGGGAGATCGTGACCTTATTTCGAAGCAGTTGTGTGCAGATGATTTATTGAAGTCGCTTTAGCATCGTGGGATACGCTCTTGCGTGAAAAGGTTGTTCGTCTGAATCCATAAATGAGGGCAGTGAATGGGAGGGAAATTTAATAACTCGCTTCAAACAAATTAAGCGCTAAAATTGAACGCATGACTGCGTTGAACACACGTTAGGGGAAATTTACGTCTAGTGTTGACTAAATCCTAATAATCCCGCCGTATTTGAAACGCAAGTCTTGAAATAGTAAATCGGCCTAAACAAGATTTTGAGCATGTAATATATTAGCTTCCTGACCTTTGTCTGTTCTGAACAAAATTAACTCGTGAATGTGAAGTTTTCAAATTTTCAATAATTCTTCATGAACTTACTCAAAAGAATTTATATTTTTGCGAGTTGTGTTAACCGAAGTCAACTTAGCTATGAAAATGTACGGTCGTCTGAGTCATTAAAAATCCTTAGACTTGATATCAGTGCATGATTTAATCAAGTCATTGTTCTCACTTCAAGCAAAAGTGGAACTCTGCGCGCACTTAACATTATAAAAAAACGAAAGGCAATTTCAATTTTTTTTCTTACGTTGTTAATTTATCAATTTATGCGGCACTTTTTCTTTATGACAACGTGCGACAATTTGTTTGCTTTCCTCGTACGATTATATTTAGAAATCGTGTGTTGGCCAATTCAGACTTGAATAATAAAATGTCAGGTGTCTCCATAAACTTGAAAATAAATAGAAATATTTTTTTGTGCGTAATTTATCCTATGATATTACAATGAGAATCTCATTGAACACATTTAATTGGTGAACACATTTAACTGACCTGTCTTGGTTGGTTTGTCCATCTCTCTGTCCCGCTCTTAAAGGACGCTCAATGACCGTATTTGTGATTCTAGTTTCACCAGTGCACAAGAACACGAATATTTTAATCGTGTGAACTATTAGGATGGATATGCTCGTTTGTCATACACATCTTCAAGATTTTTCTAAAGAAAATATCGAATTCCTTCATTTTTGGCCCCCTCAGGGGGATACAACTATTTTATCTATGGGAATTAGCGCTCCCAGGAGGACAATGTGAGGGCCCGAGCTGAGAGCTAGGTAAGCCTTTTTTTTGTTGAAATAAAATGTTTTTGTTATGTTAAGGACCACTTTTTTTGGTTCACTGCTGTCCTGTTTTTCAGCACCTACTACTTTCTTCTTCAACTTTGGTCTTGTTTCATAATTTTCTTTCACAACTTACTGTTTCTATGCCCTTTCTGCGTAGTTTCCGCGTTTCCTTAACTCCATACTAAATGGTGCCTTCTTCCTTCCTCTCTTTGGATCTCATTTGTTGAGGATAGGGAGGCTTAAACTAACTAATAATGTAATCTTCATTTTTGACGGGTCGTGTTCACTAGCGAGAATGTAAAATACTAAGCCAATGCGAAGCCCACATACTTCCGGATGAAAAGCTTTGATGTCTTTAAAACGTAAAAAGTAGTTTTTGATCCTTGTTGTCGTTGAGTACCTTCTATCGCTATAAAGAAGTCAGAAAAATTGATTGTTACTAATTATGCCTCATCCTTCCTAGTCGCTTCTGCAGCGATCAAGTGATAATATAGTAAATTGTAGAAAAAATGGAAAATTATACATAAACAGAACTGATTTTTTCTTCCAAAGAGTCTCCCCACAGCTCATGTTCATCCATTTGAAGAATAACTTCAATTGATTTTGATGAACTGGTACTTTATGTGTGACTCCGTATCAAAGACACCTAAAATATTAAGTGCAAAAAGTATAACCTCGGAGTGGAAATGAAACAGTTCTGTAATGTTTGCGTGGTATGTCGATTAAATTAATCATGGCAGGAGATCCACGGGAAGAAAGTGACGTAAAAAAATACCTATAATATCACAGTAATCTTGCAACTAATTTCATAGGGATACTTATACACTGGAAGCCTCTAATGTTCGAAATAATTTCAGACTATTCACCAGTCGTTGGTTCATTAACAATGAACTACTAAACAACACAGGTTAGTTTGTATTTCAATCTGTAAGCATACTACAACTCTTGGTAATCCAAGCGTTCAGTATTAAGGGCATAAGTCAGGGCAATAACCATAAATATTGCACATTATCACAAATACTGCGCGTGTTAACATAGGTTCGAATTCTCCTCGTTATATTGTAGTTTTCGCTGCACGGGTATAACCGTTATTCCGCACCTGACCTCTGGCCAATAACTCTTTAGACATGCTTAAATGTTCAAATTGCGATTCCCAGTAGCGGCACCGAGTGCGCTTTTGAACAGGGGGAGGGGAACCCCATAACCCTCTCCCCCACCCACACCCCCTCGCTCCCCTCCACCCGAAACAACCCCCTCCTGCCTGCCCTCCCTTCTGACTGATGAGTACAGAGCCAACATCAAAACTGCGATAGCTTTGATCTCAATCCCAATTATGGAATCTTAATTGGCAAATTGAAGGATTTGCTACCACTAGGAAATTGGGACTTTTCATCATTCTTCCGAGCGTGCTGTTTCTTTTTTACTCTGCCTTTTATTCTTGAAATTATAGCCTAGTGTCCTTTACAGAGAACATGTTTGCTTGTGAGGTATATCTCGTATGTATCGTGAAGCTCATCAAATATCTTGCATACTTAACTTAGTACTTGAACCATAATGTGTTACCTTTTACTCTAAAATTTATTTCGGAAAAGGCAAAAAAATAGTTGAAATGGTATTTGCATATTCCGGTTCGTAAATGAGCAATTTGCCTAGTGGTACACATATGTACCACTTCGGATTTAACGTGCTTAGTAATTTACAGTCCAGTTTTCAATTCATTCTCATACGCAGTAGATCGGTTTTATATTCACTGAGTGGCTGGACATAATAAATCAGTATTACGACCGATGAATTTGGATTATTCTAATGGACGAACGACATTCAAAGGCAGGCCTACGCAGCTGACGCCGTCGGAGATGCGACGTTGAGGCCGAGGTGGGAAATTTTGATGGCCTCTGCAGACTTGGCGGGCTTCTGCCATCATAACCCACCTCGCCCTTTACCCATAACCCACCTCTCAACGCTATTTTACACATTCCACCTTTCAAAGCTATCGCTCACCCTTCACGTCCTACAACAATCACACACTCTTCGCCTTTTCGGATCACACACTCATCACCCTTCGCCATCTCTAGTCACAAGGAACACTTGCCTGCTCTAAAGGCGAGGCAACGATTCCACAATATTTTATGGGAAATCTTGCTGTCAGCCAAAGTTTCAGCAAATTTTTGCAACAATAATTTTTTCTTTTGGTGTCAAAAAACTTACGTATGAGTACTTTGGGTTCTGAATGAATACATAATATTTAGTTTCTGTCACTAAAGCTATTGTACGTAGCGTAGCCAACTCGACTACGCTACGTCCTATACGTACAACCTAGCTAAGCTGCCCATTGTACAGCAACAACTGCTTGTTGTAGCTGCGCTGCTCATTGTGCAGCTTCGAAGACGTAAACTGTTCAAAAATGGACACCAAGATTTTCGTTTCTGGGCTCGTGGACAGCGTCCTCGATTCAACACTATAGTGGCTTGGCTATGTAAGCAGGCAGCCTCAGCTAACAGCACTGAGCGCCGGTATTTGTTTAGATTCGTCGTTAGCGTAAGCCTCCCAAACCACAACGAAAGAGGCAAGCATAATTTAGTATGGAGTTAAAGGAACGTAGAATCTATGCACATGGGGCAAAGAAACAGTAAGTTAACACGTTGACTCCGAAGTGGTACATATGTGTACCACTAGGTAGATTGCTCATTTACGTACCGGATAACGCAAACAACATTTCAACTATTTTGCTACCTTTTTTGAAATAAATTTTAGAGTGAAAGGTAACACATTGTGGTTCAAATGTATTCTTTATATTTTTCAAAAAGGTTAAAAATGTACTAGAGCAGAAAAACCGTTTTTTCAAAACGACGTTTTCTAACTTAACCAAACTGACCGCCGTAAGCAACCGCACATCGGAGTCAACGTGTTAAGATGTCTTTAAGTTCATGAAACAAGATCAAAGTTAGAAGAAAGTGGTATGTACCACGGTAGAGGAAACGGTAGTTTCTTCAACCATGGTATGTACCGAGCAGCGTGATTGGCCAACGAAGAGACACGAGAGTGATGGAGCTGAGTTTCGTGGATGAACGCGGGCATTGGAGTATGGTAAGGATTGAGGTCTGGAAGTGGATCGAAATTGTAAGAACTGTTGTTGCTACTTCGGCCAATGTTCCATTGCGCAAGTGAAGTAGCGGTCTTACTTATACTTCTCCGGTAGGGATCTGTGAGACAAACAGGAGAAGTCGGAACTTTTTATTGATTAAATTTAAATTAGAACATCTTAGGATTACTGAACACGAAAAGACTAGTATCAAGATTTGAGGGGTAACTAAGGTAGGGCACTACAAAATAAAACGTGGGTTCGATGTAAGTTTAAATTAATTCACGGCTAGTGATTGTTTGATTTGAATTTAGGGTCCGAAACCATTTTTGAGAGGTATTGAAGTTTTTTTGAAAAACCAGGGTGACTAAATTTTAAAATCAGACGATGATTCTACGCAGTTGATATATACTAATGGCTCGAAAGAACTGTAGACTCAGAAAGAATTGAAGGTTGAATTACAATTGAAAGCTTAATTTGAATTATAGGCTGAAATGTAATTGGGGGATTGAGAGGTACCCGACATCCAAAAAAATTGATGGTCTGGAAAGAATTGGAATTTTTAGACACACTGAGATATCGATGTAAATTTGAAGTTAGAAAGAATTGTGGGCTTAGAAGATATCAAAGTTCAAGAGGAATTGAGTCTACTGAGAACAGAGAGGTAGTATTTCTAAAAAATAGGGCACATAATTGTTTTTTATTTTACTGAGATCGATTTCAACACAAAAAGTAACTTGATCACTTGCTTCAGAGTAATGTTTTTCTGAGACTGAAAATAATAAAAGACAACATCACTATTGTTCAACACCTATGCGAGATTTAATAGGCTTTTCTGGAAACTTTTTCCATGGAAAAACCTGCAAAAATTGTGTGATGCGTGGTCTTCGGTGCCATCTTATTAAGATGAAGCACCAGTTATGCTTTGTAGGGGACGTTTCGAGACACTGTGCAACAGGGTTGTGTTTTGGAAATTCTTGACAACGTTTTGCAATTTTTTCGAACAATAAACAACCAGTACACAAAATCAGTACCAGCGCTACAAACGGAGGCACTGTCTCTCATGAAGCATTCTAGTGACCTCCAGACCAATTTTGGAAACAATATTCTGCAATATTGCGCGTCTTCTCGAACGAACACCAGAAGCAATTCTAAAATATCTCGCTTGCTTCCCAGGAGCAGTCGGTTCAATCTTTATCGAATTGAGCTTACGGAGGTTTCCGAGCAACTTCAACAGGCTTTCTGTCTCACTCGGGCCGCTGTATTCAAACAGTAACATAATCGAGATCTTCGAGGCTGATCCTATGTCCTAGGATAGTGTGAGGAATTTTTTGAGGCCAACTCTAGACAATGATCAAATGAGTGAATGAAAGAATACCAGGCTATCAATTATACTTTAAAATTCATCGCTAAATTAGTTCTTAAGATAAATTGAACAGTTAGCAAAGATTAGGATTAAGCATCAGAGAAAGTTCCCCACGGGAAATCTCCAAGAAGTTTAATGAGAAACAGAGCTAATTAAAGAACGGATATATTTCGTTTCTACCGGAAATTTAAAGCTGGGAGCCTCGGAAAGTTTACACTGTAAACAAGAAAAATTTAGAAACGTAATTTTTTTTAAAAACAGCAGGTGTGAGGAAAGGTTACAACGGGGAAGCAGACTGGAAACAGAAGCACAGTTTCACCAAAAAGTTCAATAATCAAGAAAAACAGCAGTAGCTGCTGCAGTTCAAGTCGAAACCACGGGATCCACGAAACACGCAAAAGGGGCCGGTACCAGTAATTGCTTGGTACTTTTTCGGTTCGAAAACGAGTGAAAAGGAACGCGCGAGACTCTCATACTGGAAGAAAGAATAGCATTAAGTAAATTTGATTAGGTGTTAGTTTAAGCATCCCTACCCTCAACAAACGCGTTTTAAAGCGAGGAAGGAGGAAAGCACCATTCACAATGGAGATACAGAAAAGCAGAATCTATGCACAAGGTGGATAGAAACAGCAAGTAGAGATAGAAGTTCATGAAACAAAATAATACTTGAAAAAGAAAAACAGGACAGCAGTGATCCGAAAAATAGACGGTCCGTGATAAAGCAAAACAAAAATATTCTATTTCAACAAAAGAAAGGTATTCCTAATGTTTGGCTCAGGACTTCTAGTGTTAATTCTATTAGAAATAATACCAATTCTCACAGATATAATAGTTGAATCTTCCTGAGGGGAACGAATATCATTTATTCGCGTGAAATATTACATGTTGAAGAAATTACAATCACAGATTAACCACTACCGTCAACCAAGTTATCGGCACGCAACTCACGTGAACTGCTCGATACAGCCCAGTGAGCAAACTAAGTCACGTTAAAGAGGGAAAAGTTGAGAAGTTTGAACCTTACTAAAGAGGATTGGATAATTGGACTGCGACCTACACTCTAACTGAGCAAAAATGAAAGGAAAAGTTGATTTGCTTAGGAAAAATCAGAGATGAAGGAAACTTAATCCTCCATTGTAATGAGACCAAATTCAGAGACAGACTACTAATTTAGCTTCATCCAACAGAAGATATTCCCAGTGGTACCAAGGTGAGCGTACTAAAGAGAATGAAGTACCTGAATATTTCATGCATTTTGAAGTTAGTTAAAAGCTCCCGTTCTCGCCAACAAAATAGTAGTTGGGGAACTTCGAAACAATGAAAATTTGGGGGAAATTAATCATATTTAATAGGAAAACATTTCGGAGTCCAGCTCCATCATCAGTTCCAAGAGTCCGAATCATTATTTGTCCCAATCAAAATATTAAGAACTGATTGTGCTAGTCATTAAAAAAAATCACAAAAACAAAATGCGCCAAAGAAAAATAAATTGAAAAGTTTGCTATCTATTTACTACTTGCAACGAGGATGAACTGTCAGTATGGCCAATTAATGGCTGGTTTTCGTTTAAAAATATTTTCATTCAAAAATTTTAAGATCTTAGGGACTTGTGGCAGACGCTAAGATTTTGAAGTCGACAGAAGATATAGGAACGGGTTTTTTATACGGTATTTTTAGTTCTCTCCTTTTTACTTAAGACCGGGAAGCCTCCCGATAACTTTCTTGGACATTACATTTTTCGGCGTGATGGCGTACTGCGGACTGAAGAGAGTTTGTTAATTGCCTCTCAGTAGATTTTCGATAGTTAGAAAACAGACTTCAGGGCGAACACATTATAGTTGATTTCCCTCGAACGGAACTTTGAACTATAAAGAACTATATTGGGTAAACATCCAAAATGCATGAATGGAGGATATGTCAAGAAAATTTTGCTTTATATGAGCATTTTTAAATCGGCTACTCTTTCAGTGGATACCCAGGAATAGATAAAAATTTTGCCGTCAGAGGATTTTGCACTGATCAGTGCTAAATTATCAAAACTATTAAAGTATTTAAGCTTTTGGACATCTACCACCTTTCCATACGCTATAATTATAGATAAAACATTGACTAATGAAGCCGACAAAGACAAACCATTATTGACTGCACATCAGACTGCCCATCATGATCACAACACACGAAAAAGAAGTAGCTTCACACTTCCTTATTATTCGAAAGCTCGGTCCCAACACAGTATCTTCTTCATTGGAGCTAAGACTTAGAATTCAATCCCTGCTGAGATCCGTGAAAATAGTTCTTACAAAGCTTTTAAAATGAATCTTGAATCTCTATTTTTATCATAATATAAATCACAATACCTAATCAAGTCAAATCTTTCCTGCTATACGATTCATTTTGATAGGGTAATATACTGTGATTAAGGGAATGGGTCTCAAGTCGTATCTAGAATATACTATTCAAATCTAGCCCAAATTAACAATTACCATCGAATCTTGAGCGAACCAAATCATTGATCGGTCTGGAGTGGGAGATTTAGGTTGAACATTTTTGCACACCTCATAATAGCGTTGATGGTAGGATACTCAAACCCGTTCTTTGTTATAGTCTCAAGAAACAAACTACTGATATATCGCTTGTGGTACATGAATTGTTTGAATTGCTTAAAGCCGCCGTAAAAATTTAAAATGAAATTTCTAGCTGCTCGCATCCTCGACGTTCAAACATGCGTGGTCTTCACTATGGCTGCTATTTTAAAGTTGCAATCGTTGCTCCGCTAGTACCAATCTTCTATTATGGTCCTCCTGCTTAGATTGCGCCTTTACGATCAATAGCGAAGCAATCAAAGAAGGCTCTCAACGCGGCGATTTCGGAATTGTCGGATAAGCAACGTTTTATTCATAAAAAATCTAACTGTTTTTTTTTTTTCAACACCCAACCACTTTAACTGGTTGGGTGTTGGCAACAGCTTCATTGACCCAATGTTAGACCTCTAAAATATTATAAGGCTTTCTGTTATTTCATTCGTTATTTTCAGGACAATAAATAATGAACACGAGTTCAGCATGATGCTTCTTTTGATAGTGATTGGGATTGTGTTTTGTTTATTGCGACAGAAAACATCTAAACCCTAATTACCAACGATAGAAGCATTTACTCACATGTGTGCAATAATAATGAGTGAAATTGGTGATTATAATAATCTTTGCCTTTTTTTCCCGATATTAGATAAGATTATTAGTTGGTTTAAGCCCCCCCTATCCGCAACAAAGGCGATCCAAAGAGAGGAAGTAAGAAGGCACCATCTAGTTTTTTCCAATATTAATTAGCTGATGAATGCGTAAGCAAGAGCCACTCCGGTCTGTCGCGTTCTTAATGACGCTATCTGAATTGCGAATAGCGATGTGATGGGTTTTAATTAACAAGCCCTTCTCATATCAGCCAGATGAACCGATTATGAAAAGGGTTTAATCTTGAATGGATTCCTTTCTTTCAAAGCGTTGAATCGCAGCATTTAATTTAATAAATATCGAACGTAAACATTTTAATATTTATGTCAGAAATTTTAGCGTGGTAAATCCATGCATAGTCACTCGCCCACCCCAAAGGGAAGAAAATTCAAAAGGATATTGTTGCGCTGTTCCTGAGGAAAAATTAATACTGTTGTGCAACATATAACATATGAGCGTTTCTATGTGCTACATTAACGTCCTATGCTTAGCAGTTAGTTAACAGCCATACCAAAGATCGTGTATATTTTTCCAGTAAATTAATATCAGTGTAATAGCCGCTCAACAGTCATTCAGAGATGGGTAGAGCGGCTTCTCAAAAGCCCCCCAAAGCCACTCTACAGCCCCTCAAAACGCAAAAAAATGAAATTGACTTCTTTCTCTGAATTTCGCGTCCACATTTCGTTCCCTCGTAGCTAAATGAGCCACCGTAAAGCTTTCGCTGTAAAAATACCACACCAATTTAAAGGCCAGAACAGGTACAAGATTAGGGCTTGGCCGCTGAGGCCAATTAATTAAATGCCCGCGACTCGAGGAGGAAGTTCTGAAGCGACCAGGCTCTTTGCGGGTCCTTCACTAGGGCTCAGCCACACACTCCGCAGTCGCACCCGTGAAATTAAAAACGCCACGTCTCTCAGAAATGACACTTGCAGTGTTTGCGCAGAGCTACGGAAAGTATTTCTATAGCGAAGAGCGTGGTTTGGTTACTTCAGCATGTGGGGAAATGGAAGAAGGAAGTGATGGGAAGTTTTTTCACAGGAGATATGCTAACTAGACGTTAAAAATGGAACTACTTTTAATATGTTGTTGTAATAAAATATTCGGGAAAACATTTAAGGTTTGTGATAAAGTTCAAGCGTTCTGAAGTTCATGTCGGCTGCAACAACCCATGCGCTGATAAAAATTTGTAGTCTCTCCTAACGTAGAAAGACGCTATTAAACTTCTGAAAAAAATGTTGAAGAAAAAAGTTGACACGCGAACTTATTTAATCTCCCAAAAACAATTTGGCACAAAGACCACTGGTTTTAAATTTCAGTTCAGTAGTCCCAAATACTAAACGGTGCGATATGCAGTACTTTCATTGCAGGCATGTTGATGGTTCTCCGGCAGTCAACTGCATATGCTTTGCCCAGTTTCCAGTAAAAACTGTGCCTCGTTTAAAAGCCTAGCAAGAAAAAGAGATTCACAGTGTCCACTGAGAATAGTTTTCTTCAATTTTCTAAAAACACCTTAAGCCGTTCAGTAATTATCTGTAATACGATACAGATTTCTGTAGTGTGCTGCAGTTTTAAAATTGTACGTCACTATACTCGAGATGTTAAAAAAATGTAATAATTTCATGGTGTCGGATGACCTAATTTTCAATAGTGATGCAGATTCCAAATTAAGGGATAAAAGACTTAACAAAGTAACTTATTATATGAGAAAGAATGAACCATCAAAATTAAAGAAAATTGTAAAAAATGTCAATTTAAGATTATTCAAAATGGCCATTCAAGCAAGGAATGATGGTGGTACTTAACGGCATGTACGACCTAGAGTCTTGACAACGAGTCCACATGCAATCAAAAACGAAATTGTGACAGAAAAAAGAGCCAAAATAATGACATAGCTTACCCCATTTTGCCACAGTGACAGGACATCGAATAACTAAATTATTGTTCTATTCTAACTGCACATTAGATTTACGCATCTCTTAAAACAATTGGAGCAACATCAGCATGGCACTAGTTAACTCAGCGCATAAATTCATGAAGATGAAGCTGGGCGGATTTAGCTGTCGCTAAAGGTTCTGTCTGTCAGGTCGGTTCGGAGAAATCTGCCCCTACAAATGTGTAGGGAGGGAACTTATAACTTCGATAGAAGGTTGATGTAAAGTTTTGGTTTCCTCAATTTGCTTTCCATTCGGTCAAAAAACGTTTAGATCAATGAACATTGACTTCGGCTTCGAAGCAGATAACTTAGTATCAGGCGGGGAAATGTATTTCAAATTCTAAACAATTTGATTGATAGTGGATTAATTTTGAGGTTCTCATTTTTCGTTGATATAGAAGCAAAATTTTGAAGCAAACATTTATTCCTACTTTAATTTAGAGTGGTTCCAAATTTCGGCATCCACTTAATTTCAATTTCTCGGGACAAGGCCCAAGTGTCGAAGGTGACAAGGCAAGACAATGAACGTTCCGCCGCTGCCTGAGTGGGGGTTGTTTGTCTTCCTCTCTAACACCAAACAGCTTTTGTTGCGCTCTAAAGCAGCAGCACAAAGCTAAGAGCCAAAATATTTAAAGCCCTCGAGATAGTACAGGGTACGCGTGAGATGAAATAGTGACGAAGTTAGGTTTCATACTCAGTTTTAGTAGGCTCCTTTTCAGTAGAAAAATGCCACAGTTTTTCTCCCATATGTTTCTTAAAATTTTAGTCCTGGCTCAGGTATTTAAAGTTCTAAACTCGGAAAAGTTCAATATTCTGAAGAAACCATTTGAAAGTGATAACCCGTTTAAACAGATTATGTTATTCATAAAAATAGTATATTCATTTCAACTTTCAGGACACAGTGTATTCGAACGATTATTACTTTGATTCAAAGTGGTGTCCTGAGTGATAATACATGGCTAGTACGAACGCAACTTACTATAGGATTCGATAATTTTATCGAATTCATCTGGAACCTCCGAAAAATTATTTGGAAGATCCTGCTAGAGAGGGTTGGGAAATTTGGGATCATATATTATCGACCAGATTTCAGTTCGCTCGTTAAGTGCAAACGTTGATCAACCCAGGCAATTAAAACAAAATTTGCGGGCTATCTTGGTACAAACAGGCAAAGGTGACTTCTTAAGGCAAACATTCGACTCAAACCATTATTCTTCTCTTACTTCACCCCAGTTTCTGGAAAACCACATTTAACGCAGAGTTCGTCTCACTGGAAAAGAGTCGGGCTAAATCCTCTCTAAGAAACCTAAAATTTTCAGGCAAAACTTCGAGTGAGTTACAAGTATGAGACAGTTTGGAAGAGAACGTTAATTTATTGCGCCACTTCTCAGTGCCAAAGGGAAAAAAATGAAGATTATGTACGACTTTATAGGGACAGTAAAATTATTTTAGAAAATTGTTTGAAGTGATCGACTCGGAGTAGATGAATCGTCTATTATTACTAAAATAGTATATTCTGTTTTCTACTGTGTCCAAAGAGAAGAGACATTTTTTCATAATTTCAGTCTCACTCAGTACCGCTTTTTTTAAAGTAAATTCTACAACATTTTACACTTAAATTAGCCAAGAAATCAATGCACTGATGGAAAAATGATACATTCGGTGCACTACTGACACCAATTCTGCACAGGCAAGAGCAGTAACGCCGCCAGATCGCATTCTAGCTCAGTAGCGTTCGCGCGAGGAAGGCTACCGTAATATCCAAGATAGCAGCGGAGGCTGCGGCTTGATTGAGCAAAATCGCACTGATTCCCGTAAGGCATTAGTGCTACAGGAAGCTACTACAGGAGAGGAGTCATTTTTGCTCAGCACCTGCGCAGTGTCGAAGCTGCCAGGCTCGTGAGTGATGAAATGGTGGCGGTGATGATTAATAAGAGCCGACATTTGAGGTTTCACGCAACTCGTCCATTTAACGTAGACTTTAAATTCCTAATATAGCCTTAAGTCACATGGGTTCTCTTATTTAGGAAAATTAAAAGGAGTTGTTTCGAAAAAAAACAATGTTAAGCTGGGCCCTTGAAAGAGGAGATGGTTTTGAAGCGGAAATAAAGTGCGGTTTTTAAGGTATCCAAAACTGCATCGAGCATACACCGCTAAGTACGACGGAAATATATCATACATCCATAAATCCTGGTAATGGAGTATGAAAACCTGGACCATTCACTGCTACTTATTATTGAGAAAAAGAACGAACGAGTCTTTCCGAATCTTCAAGATTATTGGTCACTCTTTAATTTATAGCTTAGGTCCACACGTTTTTGAGTAAATGTTCAGTTTTATTCAGATCACGGTAAATTATTCCAATTTTCAGATGAATGCATGCAAGATATCCGTTTTGCAATACATGAACTTCAAATCAGAGTAGTCCAACAACAACAACACTTCAAAAACTTAAAAACGAAGAAAATTCCAAGGAACTTAATCATATTTAATTGGAAAACGTTTCGGAGTCCAGCTCCATCATCAGTTCAAAAATACAATTCATTATGTCTGCAATGAAAGAAGAAACAAAAATGTTGTAGAAAGTCATTAAAACAGATCACGACCACAAAAACATAAATAAAAGCATGTCATAAAAAAAGGAACAAAATTGCTATTTTTAGTTACTATTTGCAATGGGTATGAACTATCGGTATTGTTGAGGGCCGGTTTGCGTTTAAAAATATGTCATGACTCTAAAATCCTAAGGTCATATGAAGTTGAAGCGGAATCTAAGATTTTGAAGTCTTTGGAGGATATCGGTACGTTGCATTGTTCTGCGTGATTGCGTATTGCGGAGTGAGAGGGATGAGCTAATTGGTTTCCAGTACGGATGCTTCTACCGCGATGTTCGGCCACTCTGATACAACAATTGCGTGACGTCATGCCGACGTACGATGATGTGCACTGCACAAAACAGTAAGAATAAATCAGAGAGGCCCGAATCTCCACCGGAAGCGTGTCCTTGTACCGGAAAAAAGAAGCCACCTTAAAATTATTAACTAGAGCTAAGCATACCTAAAGGTTTTGAAAGTATTTTTCACACAATAATTTTATCTCGAGTGACAATTTCTCAGAAGGCGCTCCAAAATACGGGAACGAGCAGTACAGATTGTCTTTGTTTTCTCTAATAGTTTGCAAAGCGTATTTCTTAGACAGAAATTTCTTAATTTGCGAATTGACGACACCCAAAGGAAAACCGTTAGTTGTAAAATATTTGCGTAAAAATTCAAATTCACAATGAACATTTTTGAAGGTTGAACATATTTTGTAGCCAAATTTTTCAAATTAAGAAATTTCTGTCTAAGAAATACGCTTCGCAAACTATTAGAGAAAACAAAGACAATCTGTACTGCTCGTTCCCGTATTTTGGAGCGCCCTCTGAGAAATTGTCACTCGAGATAAAATTATTGTGTAAAAAATACTTTCAAAACCTTCAGCTATACTAAGCTCTAGTTAATAATTTTAAGGTGGCTTCTTTTTTCCGGTACAAGGACACGCTTCCGGTGGAGATGCGGGCCTCTCTGATTTATTCTTACAGTTGTGTGCAGTGCACATCATCGTACGTCGGCATGACGTCACGCAATTGTTGTATCAGAGTGGCCGAACATCGCGGTAGAGGCTTCCGTACTGGAAACCAATTAGCTCACCCCTCGCACTCCGCAATACGCAATCACGCAGAACAATGCAACGTACCGATATCCTCCAAAGACTTCAAAATCTTAGATTCCGCTTCAACTTCATATGACCTTCGGATTTTAGAGTCGTTACATATTTTTAAACGCAAACCGGCCCTCAACAATACCGATAGTTCATACCCATTGCAAATAGTAACTAAAAATAGCAATTTTGTTCCTTTTTTTATTGCATGCTTTTATTTTTGTTTTTGTTTTCGTGATCTGTTTTAATGACTCTCTACAACATTTTTGTTTCTTCTTTTATTGCAGACATAATGAATTGTATTTTTGAACTGATGATGGAGCTGGACTCCGAAACGCTTTCCAATTAAATATGATTAAGTTCCTTGGAATTTTCTTCGTTTTCAAGTTTTTAATCAAGTTGCGACTTAAGCAAACTACTGACCAGTTCAGATATTTTCAACTACACTTTGCTGAGAAGTAATACAAAAAGTTTTGAGATTCGGAATTATCTTCTGATTTTGACAACAATTGTGCGGACAATTATTTATTTCCTAGAGCTGGGAATCGAAATAAGTGTTTGATGAACTTAGATGTTTGATTTGATGACCTTTTTTCCTTGAGCCACATTTACTGTCTTTTTCTTGAATTACGATTGTGAACCCGAGCACAGAAATGTTGCCAGTAACTCCACGAATTTTCATTTATATCCGAACAATTCAAGATTCCGATAGTTTAATACCTTAGATTTTTCATTTGATTGTACGTAATTTGGTTTCTAGAAGCAGCCAGAGTTCAAATTGTTTGGAGAAAGAAATAGAAACTATTTCCCAGCTGCCAGCATTTCGTTATAAATGAACTTAATTGAATATCAGTGAGTTTTAAGCCTCCCTTAAGTCCAACAAAGATGTTCAAAGAAAGAACGGATAAAGGTACCAAATAGTAAAAGGTTAATGAAACGCAAAATCTATGCATTAGGTGTGTTAGTGCACAGGATACCCTGCGTATATAGAAACAGTATGTTGAGAAGGAAGGTCAAGAAACAAGAAAAAAAGTGATGGAGATGTCAGAAGTGCTGAGAAACAGAACAGTGAACCGAAAAAAGATGGTCCATAATAAAACAAAAACGTTTTGTTTCAACAAAACGAAGGCGTACCTAGTTCTCAGCTTGGGTGTAAATGAGCTTAATGGAGCCTCTCCGTCTCGTTGCAATTGAAATCTATTGAGCTCGCCTCACTCCGTAAATGATGTAAATGAATATAGACAGTCGCCAAACAGCAGCATCTACCATTGCTGGGAACTCCACTCGCTTCCTTATTTGCGTACTTGCGTCTCGGGTAGAATTAAGCGAGCTCTGGTGCATGCCAATTCCAGAACCGGCAAGAAAGAACACGATATTGTAAGCCCGCGGATTACACCTAAATTAGAGACATCCATCATTTGAAAGATAATTTGAAACTACTTCATGAGATTATTTGATTTTAAATTTTGTATATATTTATAAAATCGTTTTATTCAGCCGTTAGTATTTTTTGCACTTATCAAAGTTACGCGTAAAAGGAGAGACACATCAATGGCATCAAACTTCTGAGATTTACATAAAGTGCCTGTAACAAACAGGTGGTAAACTTACACGTATCAAGGAGCTAAAAAACAGGACAATGTTTAACTATTGACATGAATATGTTCTCTGCCGCCTAGATGCATTAATTAATATTTTAAAAGTAACTTGTAAAAATCTTATGGGTTCCTAATAGGAACCCATAGGAACAAATTACTGAGCTCTTTGAAACTGTGCCCCAAAATACTTGGGCAATCAAAGCACCAGACAATGCAGTTGGTTTCACAATGCTGGTTCTTACAATTTTGCGGGAGAGGTTACTCAATATGATGCATAAGAGATAACACAAGAGCGACATTTTCCAGGCAGCGATCCAAGCAAACTCGTGAATCAAATCGGAATTATTGTGATAACTGTCAGCCTCATTTGCTACCTAAAATATCTTCTTTGCAAAAACTTCCTGTGTAAGGACTACTGCCCTCCTACGCTCCGCCCACTTAATTTAAGGCAGAGTGACCCAAAGCCCTAAGTCAAAATTTAATCATCCAGGTTATCCACTTGTAGGGCAGATAGGTATTTACCAAGCCTTTTTCTTTTTTTAGACTTTTTCCTTTTTTTTAGTTTTAGCCTTTTTCTTTTTATTTGGGTTAACATAGGTTGGGTGAATAGAACCCGGAGGGTGACCTTGAATAGACAATGAACAACATTGTTCATTTCATTGTCTCTCATAGGAGAAAGCATATATATTTCTTCCAGCAAAGCAATAATATTATTGTTAATTGCAGTCAAGAAAATGTTGCGTAAGTTAGATTAGATGAATAATATTATTCTTTTATGCCATCCCATCAAGAACAGAGGTGTTCTATGCACAAGGTGGGTTCCCACACAAGATCCCATGCACATAGAAAAGGCAAGTTGGGAAATGCGTTTATAACAAAAGAAAAGTTGAAGCAGAAAGTAGAAGCTCTAAAAGAGGACGGCAGTGGAGTGAAAATAAATGATCTGTGATAGAACAAAGAAAATTTCTACTTCAATGTAAGAAAGGTCTACCTAACCTTCAGCCCGTGACCTCACATTTATCTCCTGGGAGCACTTGTTCCCTTAGATACAATAGTTGTTTCCTCTTGAGAGGAAACGACTTGCAAAGAAATCCTTCAATAACTTAGGGCGACACTGTGGCACGACACACTGCAGTGAGACGTCCATAGCAACTTGCGAGAGGAGCAACATTCACACGCTTCCAGTCTTAAGCTAGTACCGGATTTTTCATTGACCATGAAATCTTTTCAAGTTTAAAATAAAAGAGATTTAAAAAGGCATGTTAATCAATATGCATATTAGGTAAAATGCCAATATCTAGAAGAGTTTGCAGTAGCAGTAGAGATTGCGTGAAATTGCCTTCCTTGTCTAATTATGCTCTGCTATCATGATGATGTGAACTTTGAATCACACAAATTTAAAGCAGAGTTGAGAAAACAATTTCATTTAACAGGCGCTAAAAAAGCAGTTAGAGGTTATGTATCGATAGCCACACGGTTCAAATTTCACTGAGCTAAAATGATCTAATTTGCACACGCCCTCTTTTTTATCCTAATTACATACAATACTATTTAAAGGCTGAAGACTGAAAATTGGAGAAACACCTTAAAGTTCCCATATTACAGTGTACTTTTCACAATTGACCTATTATTAAATCTAGTGCAGGAATGTCTGGATTTGTTGCATGAGTACCAATACACCTTCAAGCATTACCGCGCGTTTTGGCAGAGCAATTGCAGCTAGCCTAGAGATTAAATGGAGGAAGTGGTGATAACTCTGTGGAGAGACCGAGGGAATTTCGTTAGAAAATGAGGTGATCGCAGTCACACGGCCCCATTACGCAGACAATGCCCAAGCAGTGAGCACTTTCAGAGTTCTCATGACTGGGGCCATTGGTTCGCTCTGTAATGTGAGAATGAGCCACTTAAATCGAAGCCGACGAAATTTCAGTTTCTCAGAGCCTGAGAATAAAAAAGACTGAGGCATGAAAAATTCAAGCTCAACTTTATAGATGCATTTAATCATTCATTCAAAATTCCTTCGAAATAGCGCAGCCAATAACATGTGATGGCGAATATGTATATTGAAGTCTCGTGTCTTTTGAACAGCATCAGAATCTGCTCAGTGATTATTTTGAATCACATAAATTTTACGATTGTATTTTTGATTCAAACACACTCACTCAGAGCTCAACAAACCTCACATAACGAATTCATTGTTGAATTTTGTATCAAAAATAAGTGGACGGTAGTTAGGTAGTTTTTGGTCAGCCTGATTGATAACTCTGTTCGTTTACACGAGGCTATTTTCCTATCAATAAATACTCTCGTTTCATGAATAGGAAAACAACATTTCATAATTTCTTATTTAAATTTACTGTCGTCGTTTTCACCGTAAATATACTTCAAAGACGATTCTTTTTAACAATATCTTCAGAAGCAATTCGGCGAGGCCATCTGCTATTGACAGAAGAATCTATTGAAAAAATAAATAAACTTACTCAATTTTCAAGGAATATTACCATTTAACTTGATCGACTATGACTCTCTTATACACTTCAGCAAATAACGTGTGCGCATAAAATCAATTCATCAATTCACCAAAATCACAGATTTCAACTTTAGATATCCATCTCTCCTCGTTCAAATTTTTACTCGTGAAATTCAGAGAATTTTTTGACACTGTGCGTGACGACCGGCGCATAGCAGGAAACATGACAAATATTTCTTGGTTTAAGCAGCATTATATGAAATTTATCCATCATGCTCATGATTTACCATGATGTACTTGCAATTTTTGGGCATATTTTACTCGCAGTTGGTGACTAAATCTGAAACTAGTTTATTTTGATCAACAGAAGAATCGCTTGTATAGGTAAATCTGTCCCGCACGTTTTTAAAATCAAAGATGTTATTGATTACAACGTTCATAATTGAAGTATAAATGTTAGAGACGTGCCAGTCCACAGGTCCTTGCTGGTACTAAATTAATGGTTAAACTCCGTGAAATTTATCCTCAAATGATTATTGTTACGTACATTTATGTCTTCCCCTAAACACAAACTTAAATGATTTAATTATCAGTCGAGTTTATGCCCTAATTATTTTTTAAAGTTCACTGCCCAGTGGCAGTCCCTTCCTCACTCAGATATCGGTAACAACCTCATGTAATCTTATGACGTGGACGTTAAAAGGTTGAAAGCAGTTGTTCCTAAGTAAATATTGCCAGGTATCAAACCCAATGTAAATGTGAAAATATATCACGAGTTTCAACAGCATCCCTAAACAATTTGAAAAAATATAAGAGATTGTAAAAATATCTTCATTCAATGAACGGAGAACGATATTTAGTAAATTTTGTCTTAGTTTTCTGTTCTTGGGTGAGCTAACAGTCACTGAAACTAGTGTTTCAAATTTGAACGTTAACGTTCGACGGAGTATTGGATTAGGTTTTCAGTGAAAAGACCCGGATGCGGTCAAAGTAAAAGAGAGCCTGCACAGCACTCTCGCTTTATTATTCCTCTTGCCATTTCCCGGGAATAACAACATCGCTAGGGATGAATCGGCTCCATTATTTTATCTTAAAAACAGCTACCTCGCAGCGAGGATTCAAATTCAGAGAGCGATCTGTCACAAAGTGGCGTCCGACTCTTTTTAACTTCTGCCTCTCAATCTGCATACGCAACTCGGCACTCGAGCAATGCAGACATGAGCTCGAGCCTCAAAACTGCAAGAGGTGCGAGAGCTGCGCTTAAATGCACTGAAGGTGAAAATCGTGAATGTGAACATGTTATGCAAGTCTTAATGATGGAAATAGAGGATATCTCGCTGAATTCGTCCCGAATACTCATTCGTTTTTGCACCCAACAAAATTTAAGTCAGATTTAGCCTTGAATATTGGTTAAATTTGGTGCAACTGTCGTTATAAAAAGAATGCTTATTTTTAAAACCTCTCATGGATTCTTGAAGCCCCTCGTGAAAGTTTTCGTGCTCCTGGATTCCATGAGATGTTTTCAAAAATTCTTAATCGTTGTTCAAAATAATATACTTTTTTGGTTCCACAAAGAAAACTAATCAAAGTATCAAGATATTAGTTAAAATTTCGATTATGACTTTTTTTGCGACTACACAAAGAGAGACTCGAAATAATAAGGAATAATATTTTCTCAGATAACTGGCGGCGATTTCTTATATTTTTTACTGATGTAAGAGGAGAAATGAAGGTCGATACCAAAACTTGAAAACCAATTTTTGTGAAATGTATTAATTTTCATTATGCACACAACTCATGCATATTGATATCAAAATGCGAACGAAAAATACGGATGACAAAACATAATAGTGAAGAAAAATTCATTGTCGTATACAGTTTCCCAAATATGAAGTATAAGAGTCCTAAGAAGTTGGAGTCGTTCAGAGCGCGTAGAGGAAGTGTTTAAGGCAGAGCAGGCCGACCAGCCTTTACATAAATTGTACATAATCGACCATCACGTCCTTAATCCACCGGCGATACGTCCTTGATTTTCAATTGGGAAATTCTTATGACATCATTACGGTAACAACTGTCTGAAGTAAAGTCAACGGTCTGTACTATATGCAACCCAAAATGATCGAATAACGTGAATACAGTGTAGGTAAGCCTCGATTTCTTTATCGGTGGAGTAGAAAATATGAAATTTGTAAAAAAGCTCGTTCTATCATGAGCAAATACATTTTCTTCTTCGAGAGCAGCAAATCAATAATTGAACTACAATTGATTTTAATTCTGAAATAAATCCCTAGCACCTGTATACTGCCATCAGTTACTATCATTAAAACAGTATCTACAGATTAGTACTCGTCACGTCAAATTGACACACGATGTAAAAATATTATTAGCCTATTGTACCCATAAAAATGTACAGCAGTATTATTAAAAATCCAACTGAATATGAATAACTGAATGATGCTAGGGAAAATTTATTTAATAAGTTTCTGCTCCACAGAATAACAGTGTGGTAATATCCATCGTCGCCCTGCTTTGCCCGATGAAGCAATGTTTAAAATGTGAACAAAATTTATGAAAAAAACCTTTCTTCAGAATGAAACAATTCCCATACTTTACCTTACCGCAACTTCAAAACATCTTCAACCACTGCATGCAACAAAAAGAAATCCATCAAAAATCTGGCACATGTAAAAGTTCTAAGTCAGCAGGCACAATGATTGCGCGGCATGACAACTCTTACGTTCTTCTCGGACCGATTTCATCATTTTTGCTGCAACCGCAGACGTGTTGGGCTTCCATTTCTACGTCCGCTTTTGTCGGCATCGAAAAATGGCTCAGCACCCAGCCTGCGGCGCCTCAAAATTTCGTAACAAAAACAAACGATGGGCGATCATCGAAACCATCGCCTTTGTTACGGTGTGCAAGAGAGCCATTTTGAAAGAACTATGTTTCGAATTTGGCCACAGGAGCCGCCAAAATTATGATTCTCTAAGGATTTTACTCCAGAGTATGTTGAAGTGAACTTTGCGGATAAAAAAGAGAGGAACGGGGTAAGGGATTCCAAAATTTCTTCCCTCATTTAAAGGTAAGCTTGAAGAATGAATGTATTGCACGAGTGAAAAAAATATTTCTCAGACCATATTCTCGCGTCAAAATGTTGAGAGTAGTATTTTATTATAAATGGCTTGGCGTGATATGTGTGTGATTGGTTATACGTTTTAGCCTCCCTCACCACAATAAAGATGTTCAAAAAGAAAGGAAGGGTGAAAGTACCATTTTGTATGGAGAAAAGGGAACGCAGAATCTATTCAGAAGGCGCATAAAAACAGTAAGTTAAGAAGGATGGTTAAGAAACAAGATAAAAGTTCAAGAAGAAAGTAGTGTGTATGTGCTGAAAAATAGGACAGCAGTGAATCTACAAAAGATGGTCCTTAACAAAGTAAAACAAGTTTTATTAAAACAAAAAGAAAGCCTACTTAGCTCTTAGCTCGGGACCTCGCATTTTCCCCTTGGGATCGATAATTCCCATAGATCAAATAGTTGTATTCCCCTGAGAGGGGCTTGATTTGTGTATCCTAGTGTGTCCTTACAGCTGAGCATGGAAGCAGCAAGACTGGAAGAAGTTGATAAAACAAGAGAAAAGATGAAGAAAAGATGCAAAAGTGCAGAAAAAAATGATAGAATGAAAAACTAAAAATCTATTCTATTCATAAAAAAGAAAACCATTCTAACCTTCAGCTCAGGCCCTCACATCTTCTCCTTGAGGGCACATATTCGGTAGATAAATAGTTGTGTCCCCTGAGGAGAAAACACTTTTTACGGTAAGTTGTGCGATGTAGTATCGCACGAGGATACCTTAGTAAATATAAAATAAAATCCTTTCGTAAGCGGAGATTTTACGTCGGTCACTCCGTAATCTAACGGTCAACAAATCGGCGTACTTTCTGATAAAAAAAATTTCTTCGAATTCAATCTTCTTATTTTTTGGAAAATTATATTCAAAGCCCAAAATTGAAAAATGGAAATACCTACTTTTTTGAGAAAAGAAATTGTATATTTTAACCGACACTGTCCCCGCGTACGTACAAAGACTGAGGAAGATCTTCAGAATTTTATTTGAATGGCCATTTTCCTAATTTAAGTCAAAAGTTGAACTTGAAAACATTCACTCATAATATGTGACACAAACTTTCAAGAAACACTCAGCATCTCTTGGCAACAATCAGGTTATGCTAGAAGTTCTGCCGCAAATATTTTCTTCAGGCAAGGCAAACCATTCATGCTCCATACACGCATTAATTTACTAGCTGTGTTCGAACAAAGCAATATAAGTCTCTAAAAATACTGGTCCTGTTGTACTCTACGATTGTTGAAATAGGGAGTACGTCCAGTGCACCGATATGATACGGGAAGTTCTAATGTTGCGCACGTCTTCACCAAACAGTCGAGCTCTAACAATATCTACTTGCAGCACTCCCATGTAATTCAGGTTATACAGCAGCTCCAGAAACTTCAGGTTCAATTCTAGCTGCCTTTCATGTTTCAACTCAGATTCTGCACGCTCTTCAACGTACACTACCTCTAAATCCGTTTCAAAGGGTTAATCGTGAATTAGAAACTTTACCCCAACGGTTTCATTTAAAAATATGTTTGAATTTAATTGGCGTACCACAATTTAGGTGTCATCTTCTCTAAACATAGTTTGTGTTTTCTTAATTTCTTTTTCCATTTTTACAGACACAACTCAGAGCAGAAACTTATCTTACGTCAACTCAGCGCTAGTAGAGTAAAATTAGATATTGCAACTAATTTTGCATTTGAAACAGATCTAAAATGAACACGGTCACGCAGAGAAAAACATTAGTTACCCATAAACCAAAGAAATAAATTTTATTTAGAGATTTGTACTTCCAAGGTCTTCATAAGCTTCACAAAAATCTCATAAACTTTAAGAAATATGATGAGTAATTTTCAACGAACGTTAACATTAAAGACAAAAACAAGTACTCGCATACGTTTCATTCCTCACTACAAATAATTTGTCATCATTTCATATTGAAATACAGCCTTCTTCGCTCTGAATACATATTCTTTTCCTACATCGGAGTTAATGCAAAATGCGCTAATGTTAGTGCTCATATAAGAGTTAGTCTCAACAGTACATCTTTGAACGATAATTCCATTCTAAAATACAAAAACGTTTGATTGACCCCATAAACTTTTAGCGAAACCGTATAATTGCTTCATGATGTCTTTCAAAAGCGGTCTTGTAATTATCACTCTCTAGCAAAGTTATGAGCAGATATTTTATATGGTGTAGAAAAATCACTCAGGTGAGGGACGCGTGATTAATTTTCACTTCTAATACTGTACAAAAAATTCGTAATTCCTTATCTAATGAAGAACCCTCCAACAACCCGCCAACGATAAACATAATCATGTCTTCAGCAAGTTTTTGAATCTTTCATTAAAGAGTATAGAGTGGTCAAATGTTTTTGATGAAATGAAGACTTATTGGCCAGTGAATTTTTTATTTCAATGGACAATTTCTTCGTTTGTAGTCCGACCAGCTTCAACAAAACAATAGAGCAGTTTCCGACCCCTTATAAAAGGCGAGACTTACATTGCAGGTTTTTTTTCCGAATAGCTATGAAGTTTCGAATTATTTACTCTGCGAATAAATCAGAACTCTATAATACAACAAAAATCATTCTCCTGTAAAACGCTACATCAAATTAGAGACCTGAGAAAAAAACCTCTGTACGTACAAGAGATATTTTTCAATCTAAGATTTAACATTCAATAACCTAAACGTACAGAATTTTGAGACAGAAAATGAAAAAGAATCCTATATAGATTCAACTACTTGAGTGAAGGACTTTGAATGTCCGTAAAATCTCATTCAATCCTACTTTATTGAAGAACAACAACTCGATGTACCCGATGCAATTGAGAGGCAAGAGAAGCTTGACGTCTCAATTACATTCTGAATAGACGTTAAGTGAAGCACACGACAACGCTTCACCCTTCCGCTCTGCGACCGAACATTCAAGGCTGTCGTATTGCTTTGCGAAATTTCGTGTGTAGATTGTGTAGTGAGTACTGAACTGAGGAGACACCATTGTGATGGTGTAGGGAATACTGAACTGAGGCGACATCATTGTGATTGTGAAGTGAGTACTGAACTGAGGAGACACCATTGTGATTGTGTAGTGAGTACTGAACTGAGGAGACACCATTGTGATTGTGTAGTGAGTACTGAACTGAGGAGACACCATTAAATGCAGGACTGCCGTGAAAAGAGCTTTGAGAGCTTTTGGATATTATTGAAAAAGGAAATAGTTTTGAAGAAGATAGTTCGATTCTTCTTAATGAAAATGTTTTTCAACTTTATTCACGCATATGAAATGCATTCAAAACATGGAACATGTTTCGGCACGGCATTTGACGGATCTTCCTTAGTTAGCTGCGAATTAAATTAAAAATTTGCTCCTACATTTTCCTAAGAGTTATATGTTTTTCCAAAGAAATAGAGCGCGTATAATTATTTTTTGACCAGTGCTTGAGGTAAAATCGCGAGTCTAAAACTTGCTAACTTTCAACGAAATCGCAGTCTTCGAACGAATTAACTCGAGCCTGCGCAGTGGCAACACTTGTTTAGATGGAAATTAATTTTCTCGCTTTCTGAGTAGGAACAACATTGGAAATGAGAAGTCGTTGAGGCGTTTAGGCGGAGGCATGAAGTAAGGCAGGCACGACCCAGCCCCCGCACTCCCCAGAGACGCAGCACCGCGAGTCCAGAGCTTAGAACAGTCCGCTGGTCTGCACAAGCAAGGCAAATCAGGGCCCCATTTCAATGCAAATTACTTGAAGTTATTCCAACGTCGTCTTCTGTCACCCTAAATTCTGCACAGGCGGTGCTGCGGAGGTGGCACTAGGGCGGTGCTTTAGACTGGATGAAGTTCCCGACCATCAATACGAGTGTAGTCAGTTTGCAAGTGAGTTTACATTCAGACTTTGGTAATTGTGATGATCATGTGAAGCAAGTTCGTTTGCATTTCGAGTGCATTTCTCCATTCTGATATCTTCTTATGGTTTCTTAAAAATTTACCCCACTACATTTGAGAGCCGGGCTGCTGCTGAAAGCTTAACGAATTTTTTTTAAATGTCTACAAAGAGATGTTAGTCATGCTCACATATGATGCAAGGGCAAAGTTTTATTTTAGATAGTCGAATTTAAATTGTAAATTGGTTTGGAATAATTTGTTTCATCCTTTAGTTTTTGGAAATTTTTGGCCTGTACGCGGGTTCCGAAGAAAGAAAGTAACAAATTCGGGGGAGGATTATTTAAAATATTAGTTAGTTTTAGCTTCCTTAACCCAAACAAAGGTGCTCTCAAAAGAAATAGAAAATGATACCATTTAGTATGGAATCGTGGGAACAGGAAATCTATGCACTAGATGTTTCCCCACACCCTGCGCAGAGAAACAACAATATTGAAAGCAATTTATGAAACAGCATAAAAATTCAAGAAGAAAGTAATCGGCGCTGAAAAAAGGTGGTCCATAAAACAACAAAATACTCCTATTTCAACAAAGTGAAGGACAATAACTAACCACGATTTCGGAACCGCATATCATCCCTCTGTAAGCGCTAATTCCCATAGTTACACTAGTTGTATCCTGCTAAGGTTCTTATGAGTAGGAATTGCTCAAAGTTTAGCAAACAGTGTGTGTCGCACAGTGTCAAGATATTATTTATGAGTAACTAAAAATTTCTCAATCAATTCATCAGAGCTTGAAGGAACCGATTATTTTGATAAATTTTAGTCTACAGCATGTGGGAGATTTCTAGTTTTCACCGCGTGTAATTAAGCTGAATTTCGAAAGGTATTTTAAAGTGTAATGGATCTCTTCACCATTTCTTTCATTGTGACGTGGATAAATTTTCTTCATTAAAAAATATCGAATAGATGCGGCCTAAACATCTATGCTATTAATTTTGTATGCTACTTTCTAGCGGACAAATTTATTAGAAACTATTCGAAATACCGACTGCTCATGTCAGTGAGTAGAACATGGATGCTAGTCATCTTTCGAATGGCATTTTAACGTATTTTTGTACGTTACACTGGGTGGATGACCAAAAGCTAGCCAAGTTTCAGGTTCATGAATGTGCTTACGCGTTTGGGTGGAATATCGTAGATAGGTCGTAGCTATTGTTCCCGTTGGTCGCTGAGCTGGATTAAAGATCACGTGCTCTGCTAATGGAAAAGGTGTGCTTGCATTCGGAAGAACAAAGTCCTGGGGCCAGATTTTTAATTATTCTTCGATGTCATAGTTCCCCCGGTCGAATTAGCTACTCAACATGCTATTTCTTCCGCATGAACCTGTTGTTGTCTTGTATATTGCCAAAAAAACAGCATCCCACAGCTCTGCAGAGTTGCCAGACACTGTGATATTATTTGTCATTTAACAAAGCTAAAATTTGAAAACGTTTGCCGAAAAATGCGCTCATGGAAGCCAAGCAAACAAGTAAGATTTTCTAAACAACTATAACTCCACAAACGTAAAATCTTTGAAAATACCATCCCCGATCAAGATGAAGTATTTCAAAGTTGTAGGTTCTATAAATGATAAAAGAACTTTAGGAAAAAAGATGCTTGAAATTCAAAGACAGAAGTCTATATTAGGTTTACTAACTTTGGCGGGTGTGCAGCTGATATCTTTACAGCGGCATTAAACGTCTTTGGTTGCGAAATGCTAATCGATGCGCAAATGTGTGAGTTGAAGGGCGTTGTATCCCATTTTCTGACAGTTAAAATATTTTAAATCTTTTCGTCGTAAAATTTTTTTCGTGAATGTAAGGGAATTGCACAGCAGGGTTAAAAATTCATCACAATAAAAGACGTAAACCAAGTCATATATTCAAGGATTCTATACCATTTTTCGTCAACTGATATATTCAATAGTATATTGCGTTACCACGCTACCCCTTCCATGCCTTGTGAGATCTCTATTGAAGCTAACAATAATTATTGACCGTGCCTGAATTTCATCCAATTCACTCCAACTAATTATTTAATTTTGCTTCAGCTGATGAATGTTTGCTCATGCGTCCAGATATTCCATTTCACAACTAAGAAGGTGTGCTGTCATTTCTCTAAAATAAATTTCCGACGGTAAACTCATGAATGCAGAAGATGCCCAAACATGATACCCCAAAATTGAATTTCTGTTTACGTTGCCGTCACTTAAAGACAACTCTGTAGTTTCTGCCATTCAAGAGAAGTTTCTGCGCATCCAAGTTCAATTTGCTTGCTTACGACGACCTATCACTTGACTTGTACCTCATGGCTTCATCCATTCAATGGTCGGGTCTCAGTTAGCTTTTAAATTGCCTGCAGGATTTTTCAAATGGATTTTTTTTGCAGCATCTTTAGGTACACCGTTGAGCACGCTGTTTGGATCACCTATGAGTAAAATTACAGAACAATGAACTGTAAAAATAATGAAAATCAGGCCACACTGACTCAAAAAAAAAACATTACAGTTGCATCATTTCATGACCATCATTACATGCCATGAAACAGCGTTCGTTGGACTCGTTTTTTGGCCCTAAAGAGACAACGTTCTCTCGAAACACTATCGCCGAGACTTTCAATTTAGACGAGCCGAAGTTTTTCAGTTATCTCCGATTTTTTAGGCGGCTTAAAGATGCTGGTATTGCAAAATACTTTCATTCTGTCGTGATTTTAGCTTATGAGCGAAGTTCTGACGTTCAAACTCTGGCGACGTTGAGAGAAATATTCCAAGTAATTTGTGTAAACTGGCCTGATACGAGGACCAGTACGAGAGAAGTGAAGGAGTTGCCCTGCGAGTGACCTCAATAGTTGTCTCTTTTCTGAGATGAAGTGAAGACTCTTCTGCGTTCCAAATTTTGTTTTTTTCAGGCATTAATTAATAAAGAAAGAAACAATTTCTGAAATTGCACCACAATTTGTAAGCGGAAAACACGTTCACACAAAATTGCTTAGGTTCTCAAAGAAGGCTAACCCCACGAAATAATATACTCGATATTAAAAGGTTAGCGTTTCGAGCACCGGGCTCATCATCAGTACAAGTGTGTCTGCAAGGGACAAAAATAGAGATGAATAGATAAAAATATACGGGAAATAAAAACAGAATAAAAGAAATACTACTACTAAAATCAAGAGGAAACTATTTACAAAGTGTGGGCGCTATTTGTTTCTTTAAGAGGCGGCCTAAGTTTAAAAATGTATAAGGACTCTAAAATTTATTAATCATTCTGATGGCTGGCTGAAGCTGAAATGCTAGAATTACTGCACTGCACACTGGAGCCACACTGTTCACTATGGAGGCGCACCGAAGTGAACTCTTATATACGAAGCGAACGAAGAATTCTTATACGAAGTGAAGTGAACTCTTATATACGAAGTGAACGAAGAACGAAGAATTCTTATACGAAGTGAAGTGAACTCTTATATACGAAGTGAACGAAGAACGAAGAATTCTTAAACGAAGTGAAGTGAACTCTTATATACGAAGTGAACGAAGAACGAAGAATTCTTATCCGAAGTGAAGTGAACTTTTATATACGAAGTGAACGAAGAACGAAGAATTCTAATACAAAATGAAGAGAACTCTTATATAAGATGTGAAAGGGAGCATCTTATTACTAAAATATATTCGATATTTTAGACGACTTGTATTTTCAATTGCATTCTGCGTTTGTTAGTTTACTAAACTCAATTCTACAAGTTTTAAGGAGTTCACAGAAAACCATTTGCATTTCCGCTTCTCAATATTTTGCTTATTGTGACGTCATTGCAACCACCATCACTAGACTGGCCCTGGCATCAGATTGTCAGCGACATAAAAATGATGAAAGAATTGATGTAGTTTAAAGAAGTTAATTTTATAATATGATTGGAAGGTATAGAAGGTCATACCAAATTAAAAGTGTCATAGCCGTTCGCAATGATGCTGTTTCTGGAATATCTTTCACGATTAGGTTTCGCTAATTAATACACAATAATCATATTTATCGCTTCTTAGCGCACCAAAGCATTCAATCACTTGAATTTGAATTCGCAATTGTCCTTATTTATTGTTATTTGTTTTCTAATGCGAATAATGACCATGGTTTTATTGTTTTTACCATTTTTTACGATTTCTAAAATTTCAAAGTAATATGGCTTTCAAATCATTATTTGAAAGAAGTTTTCGACAGTGGGTATAATCCTTTCGTATATTTTCATAAAATTGCATAAATAAATAACCACTAACCAGAGTTTTACGCCCGTACCAGGGTTTCGAAATGCTTCTCGATTCACTGGCTTCGAAAGGCATTCCTGTATTGAATCATCTGAATTTAAATTTCCCCTTACATTTCAACCTAAACGATCCCTCGCAAGATGTTATAACTTGAAATACTCTGATAGAACGGTCAAATAAACTCGATGTCACTAAACTCAAGAGTTTAAATAATTCGCCTAGCAAATTGAAAAGTTACTCACCAGCTGAGACTTCAAACGACCAAGGCACGTATATAAACGAATTTCAAAGTTAGAAATCCTTAATAGAAATCAATTCTTTTGATACCGGCGTTTGCTTGATACGCCGTGCAGCAGGTAACCTCCACTCTGCAATAACGCAGTCAGATGGAACTCCTCTCTCTTAAAGCTGATGGACGGCAAACGCTGGATTCTTCTAATTCGCAACCATTCAGGCGGGAGCGGTGGATCTACAAGTCAAAGGAGCCTTAAAGCTTCGCAGTGCCACACGACGCGTGGGATAGTTTTTTTTGCGGTTTTACAGAACTGAAGGGGAAGGACAAGGGTGGAGGACACTTCTCTGCTACCCGTTTTCTGAATATTCAAACTCTAACTGCTGCCAGGGGAGTGTAAAGTTATCTGAGAAACAACGCCCACGCACGTTTGGACGATTGAATGAAAGAAAGCCCCTGGATTGCTGAATGCAAGATGTTGAGGGTGAAACAGGAGATGGCTCTTGAAATATCACGGCTCAGTGAGGGAAAATGACAACGATTTCGTCAAATTTTAAACTGCTGGGACTTAGAAATTCAAAAATTTTCCTGTCATAGGAGGCTAGACGCCTGATTATTGCGTCCAGGAAACACACTACAGCAACTTATACTACACCAACAAGTAGACGAGAAAGAGGATTATTCCAGAATACATGTTTTTCTGTCATCACCAATTACTCAGTGCACACACAAAACCCACTGTAAGCCATGCGTTGGGTATGAAGCATTGAAATGTCTTCACGTAATTCAAAAATACCGAAAAAATTAAATTGATAAACCAGTTCTTCTATTTTAAGAAGAAATTTCAACTCAACGTGGGAAGAAATGTGCTCTAAATATTTATACTCTAACTGGTACAAATTAGGGCCCATGAATGGACGCACGTGTTATTTGTGTCAAGAGAATCATATTTCTTCAACATGAAGATGACCAGCTGACATCTGCGATGTGAGTCTTGCGTCAAATTCCAAATAGATCACAATATAAAGATACAGAAACACACGTGGAGAAACGTTCATGCTTCACGCTGATCACAAAACATCAGCAACCACCACGAACACTACGAAGTTCAACGATGTAAGAGGTATTTTCTACTCTAAACAATAACTCACTGCGCATTTTCAGATAAAGTGTTCATAAAATGTGTTGCAGAACCCTGAGGGCACCTTTGCGCAGCGTCTCGTCCTCTGAAGCAGATAATCCAGCTATGCGTTACTTGCTAATGTTTTATTACCAAAGTGTGTAATTATGCTAATTCCTGACAGGACTTCAAACAAAAATTACAAAAATAATGCAAAACGCTCTGATTCTTGGTTACCGGTTCGTGAAAACAATCTATTCGCATTAGCGATGACTTAAGCCAGCACAAAAACTGAGCGACTACCGCAAATTTAATGATAAAATTAATGAAAAATTCGCTGGGATGTTTTGAAAGATAGTTGATTTAATCAGACACACCCCTCGCGTAGGAGTGAAATCTTTTTAAACTGCCTGTTCGCTGGAACTGAAAATTCTTTTTTTTTTAAAGATAGCTTTCATGAAAACTAAGCGTTGCAAATGTCGCAATTTCTTTCAGAATTGGCTCGCTGGTAATGTCTCAAGAACTTTTATTTTCCAATATCTTATGATCATTTTCCGATACATGACTCGTGGTTCTGCTGACGGAAATTATTTAAAAAACTGTGATAGAGATCATCTCGAGTGAACTGATTCGAAATTTCAGAAAACCATCAATAAATAACGTAAAAACGCCTATAAAATATCTGCCGATTTCATCGAACAAGGGAAAAGCATCAAAAACTATAACGAATGCAGGAATTCGTAGAAAGCTGTGATCACGTTGAGGAGTTCAGCCTAATGTTTCTTTCCTAACTAACCGTTTTGCTGCTAAACAATCTTTCAGAACACAACTTTCTCCCTTCAAAGCACGAGGCCTATGACAAATAACCTGTCGGCCGCCCGTCTCCTTTAACCTCCCACACGTTCAAACTTTGAACATCACTCAAATCTTGATACATTATTTTGCCCTATGCGTGATTCAAGAGAAGTTCTGCCATGAGGGAAAAGTTCAGCTCAGAATATTCAACAACGTTGCAGTTGAGTTGAACTGAAGCCGAAGATTTCCGAATTGAAAATGCTGGAACTTTGGGACACTTGAAGTGAGTGTTTCACTACTTCCCTAATCAGAAACTAAAAACTCCAATGTTTGTTTTTAAACATAAATGCTCCTAAAAGAGTGCAAGGTGTCTGCTCTTTAAAACTAACTGTAAACTTATGTACTGAGGCAATGTCAGGCGTGTCGTCGCGGTGATCGAGTATCTTATATTCCCAACTTCGAGTCCAGGGTTCTTAGGCGACACTTGACTGGATTCTACCATTACAATCGCTCCTATAACTGGGAATTCAGGTCATTGTAAATTAAATACTAATTATTACGAAGCACAGAAGATAACATAACAATGGAGGTGTAACTTTATAGCACAGGTTACGAGTGACTGCGAAACCTAACTGTGATTACCCATTTCAGCAAAACATCAATTAAGCCGCTGAATTGATGTGATTGAGGGATAAAATATGAAGCTTCCTAGGAGTGTTGAGAATATTTTTAGCGCATGAAAATGACATGTGAGCCAGCTAGAAATATCTACACGGCTATCATCTTCAAATGGAGAAAAGCACGATATTTTGTAATACGCATCCTTTCAACTTATTCACAAAATAACCAAACGCATTGAGCTTAATCTTAAAATCATGATGTTTAATTGTCATATAAAATAGTTATGACTAACATATTGAACGACCGTACTTCATTCAGAATTTAAAATTTAATATATTCTTGAACACAGCATTGTAAAAGACGGAGGATTATTTTTAGCTCATGAGCACGGTTGTATTATACAATCTATGGCTACATTATAAAACTATGATTCGAAACACACATTTGAGATTAGATTATAAGGAAGTACAAGCCTCCTTAACGACAATAAAGGTGTTTCCAAGAGCAAAATAAGAACGGAGCCTTTTAGTGTTGAATTATGTAAACACGGAACCCATGTAGGTTTACCTATTCGGTCTACTTATTTTTCAGTTTGGGACCTCACAACTTCCTCAAACGAGTGCGGATTTTCCTCGGACATCATAGTTGGATCTCCTCGAGGAGGCCTCGGAACATAAAGCACGGAAAAGGCCGCAACAGGCTGCATTTTTTAGCTCTAAGCAGTGAAAAATGAAAAGCATCTCAGAATAATTAGTCAATTGGGTTGGCTTTGTTAAATCGCTTGTATTCCGAATTTATTTGCCCTTTTTTTGACGAATGATTTCCATTGATACAGCAGGGTTTAATTTGCAGCCGACATCGCAACAAGTTTTAGAACAAAACTTTTTTGTTCGCGGTGAAAGAAACTGAATGATCCAGTTTATTTTCCGCTCTCTTTGAATGTGGTGTCAATGACACTACAAAAGCGGTCCGTGGTAAAATATGAGACGGTTATTAAACCGTGCGGTACGTCACTTAACAGAACTAATGAGTTTTATACCCAAAGTCATTTAAATGTACCGCAGTAAGACAACTAAATTACCGTGAATTTTTAGGAAAATGCTGAGCAGAGTTTTTGAAGAATTTCTAAATTGCAATCACTAGTGCTGAGGCTTAATTTCTACATCAAGCAATGAATAGTCACGCATAGAAGCGTAGCGACACAGAAATTAATCAATGCGTATAAAACAAATGCAGCTTCTAGCAGTAAAAAAAAATCTGTTCACTGAAATTCAGGATTGAAGTGATTTTTTATACCATTTCATACGGCGATTGAGGATTAAATCCCACAAAACCAGCAGCATTCAAGCGCCACAAAAAGCGTTAATTGCTCCTCGAAACGCCCTTGTTTTTACGAGCCCCGAGCGCAGTAATGGCGGCCAGGAAATGGGCGCTCGGTGCCCCGGCCACCGCAGCCGATGAGGGGCCTGCGAGCGGCGTTGTGCTGGGCAGCGCTCGCGCTCTCTGCCCTTCAATGAACCTCAACATTTCAGTGTTTTGGGGGAGGCGTTGCGTGTCTGTATAGTTGCCTGAAGGGAAATGAAATCATAGGAATATGAAGTATAGTTGTCTGAAAGGAAATGAAATCATGGGAATATGAAGAATTATTTTGATGTGTTTGAGTGGGGCATTGCATATCAGTATAGTTGCCCTAAGAAAAATGAAATGATAGAAATGAACAGGAATATTTTGATATGCTTGAGTTAGGTGATGCATATCAGCATAGTTGTCCAAAGAGAAATTAATTAAAGAAAAAATATAAATATTTGAATGTGTTTGAGTGATGTACTGCAAATCAGTATCGTTGTGTGATGGGAAGGAAATTACAAAAATAAAAAGGAAAATCTTGATGTGTTTGCGTGAGGTATTGCATATCAGTGGAGTTGCTTGATGGAAAATGAAAACTATTGTATTTTGATACAAAGAATATTTTGGAGTATTTGAATGAAACATTGCATCTAGGTTTAATTTTTTTAATTCAAATAATAATAATAATAATAATAATAATAAACTCATTTAACGACAGCTTCGGTCATAGACTATTTAGCTGTCGCTTTGGTATTTCTACCAAAGGATGTTTTTCATAGTTATAATAATATCAATTTAACAGTTTATCAATAAAGGTAAGTCAATTACAAAACAAAATTACTGAGACATTTAAATTAGGTCGTAAGCAGCGTTTCGTTGCGCTTCGTTGTGTTTCACTGTGTTTCGTGGCGTTTCACTGTGTTTCGTGGCGTTTCACTGTGTTTCGTGGCGTTTCACTGGGTTTCGTGGCGTTTCACTGTGTTTCGTGGCGTTTCACTGCGTTTCGTGGCGTTTCACTGTGTTTCGTGGCGTTTCACTGTGTTTCGTGGCGTTTCATTGCGTGGCGTTTCACTGTGTTTCGTGGCGTTTCATTGCGTGGCGTTTCATTGCGTTTCGTTTCATTGCGTTTCGTTTCATTGCGTTTCGTTGCGTTTTGTTTCGTTGCGTTTTGTTTCGTTGCGTTT